>JAFIDM010064747.1:0-13264 GCA_023159025.1 Thereuonema tuberculata
TTAAAATGTCTTGAAAAACTGCCATCACACATAATGATGTTAAAAAATTTAAAAATAAAATTAAAACATTAAAAGAAGAAACTACTAGTTTCAGCTTCTTAGTTGTTGAAGCCTTCCTCTGGTTAAAAAAGAACTGAAATGAATGAAATAAATAGCCACAGGGTTCTCCCAAAATACCGGAAATCCTAGAATGCTGGAAACGAAGAGAGAAGGGAGGATGTATTCCGTTGTGTGGGGAGGGATTAGAAATATTTTTTTTTGGTCGGCTTTTTATTGCTATTAATAAATTTTATTTTTATTTTGAATTTTGTGTTTTCTATGTAAACCGTACTCTTGTATCTTGTGAACTGACAGGCATTCATTATATGTATTCGGATTGATCAATATGTAGAAGGACTCCCTACATTTGCATCGGAAGTCGTTGGATTCCTATCAATAATGGAAACCCGGGAGAAGTCCAATCTGTGACCTGTTATTAGGGAATAGGCAGCAGTGTTGTAATTTAAATCACGATTCCTTTTGGCGTATTCATGCTGGTACAGCCTTTTTTCTAGTCTCTGCTTGGTCTCCCCAATATATTTGCAGGGGTGTCCATTGGAACAAGGAATTGAGTAAATTACCCCTTTCTGTTCCTAGGGCTCCCTTGGTACGTTGGTCTTCTCGAAATTTCCACATATTTTGGCCAAAGTGTTATTGCTAGGGGAGGTTAAAACAGTATTATGCAGATGCAATTTTTTAGATAAGACTGGGAACAATACGGATGGAATCGGCTGGAAACATATCTTTTATTGCCCAGAGGGTTATCATTTTTTTCTTTCTGGTAATGGGCTGGGGTGAATCAGGCTATGTATTTACTTAAGAAATGAAGGGGGTATTCGTTGGACAGAAAGATGGATTCTATATTATGAATATCCTGTTGAGATAAAGCAAGATTACTAGAAATGTTAAAGGCTCTGTTAATCGCCATTCTCAGATTATAAATTTTGTGTGACATTGGACAACAGGATTTAAAATTTGTTGTAACAGGTAAGGCTGTTGTTTTGCGATAGACAGATGTTTGGATAGTTTGTTGGCCACGTTGTATTAAAATATCAAGAAAGGAAATACTATGTGTCGAGGAATTTTCTTCCTCTTTCTTAAATGTAATATTGACATGAATGTTATTGAAAACCTGGAGGATTTGATCATGTCGTGAGGGATCAGAATACAGCTGACTTCACCACCAAGTAAAGTACAGCACCAGTAATGGCAAGTTTACTTACAGTTCTATATTATATACCCTTTCATATCTCTCTTAAATTAATACTATATTACAGATTTTTCAATTATTTTTATCATGTCCAATATCTATAAAGGGGCTAATTACTTATGTCTGACAATATTGTAATATATTCTGTATACAGTCAGACCTCGATATAAGGTCACCCGCATAAAAGGTCCCCCCGCATATAAGGTCACTTTTCTAAAGTCCCGCCTCATTGAATAAGAATTCTTTGATATGGATTATCGGATATATGGTCAGGTCTTAAATACCGTAATTGCATATAAGGTCACTTTTGTCTGTGATTTCAGTGCCACACTGATCCAATTCCAAGAATTTTTCCGTGGGTACGATCTTTTATCGGCGTCATTTCTCCTACTGACGGAGGGAAGCTTTTTCACAAGCACTTCAATCCTCAAATTCTAGGAAAAAAGATGATGAAGGCGATATTCCTGTACCTGTGTTAATACAAGATCTCAGAAATCGCGGCTGTGCTATAGAAGAAAAAAGTGAATATGTGAGAATTGAAGATGAAATTGCTACCACTTCTCAAGCTTCGATTTCTGAAATTGTTTCGCAAGTTTTAAATTCTAATGCAATAGAAAGTGAGGATAATGAGAGTGATACTGAAATTGAAGCAGTGACACAAGCAGAAGCACTCAGACCATTAAATGTCGTAAGACATTTTTTTACGAGCCATGAGGGAGCTGAAGAACATTTTCAGAAACTACAAAACTTAGAAAATTGTACAAAAGATGAAACCAAAATCGCGACAGTCCTGTATTATGAATTATTTTAAGTAAGGTCAGTTGTAAATCAGTACTTTGCTTGAGAATACTAGTACTATTTGTATACAACTTTATTCCGAATTAAAATTTTTAAAAAATAATTTCTTTCTGATTCCATTAATTTTAATTAGTTCAACTAAATTAAAAAAATATAACATAATAAACATAATAATATATTTTGTATATATTAAATTTTACAAGAATTATACTGTATTTATATAATGCTTATTTCTTGACAAATGCGTACGAATCGGTTATAAGGTCAACCCACTTATAAGGTCACTTTCGCGAGGTCCCAAGGGGTGAGCTTATATCGAGGTCTGACTGTATTTCACACTTAAAATGTAATGATCTACTTACGACTAAATGGAACCACACTTGTATTTATCAATTACTATATTAAAGTACGAAAAGTGGGAAATGACAATGAAAGTATCACTAATAACAATATTTCTCAACAAAGTCATCTACATGATTGAGAACTAGTCATGGCTTATAGTTAAAGTTAAAGTTGCGATCAGGCCCAGAGGACCGCGCAATGCAGCTGGAGGGTAGGCTCCAGTGTTCAGAAACCTACGGGACAAAGTTGAGGACGGGGGGTCGGCCCGTCGCCCGCCCGCCTTTAACTTCTGGGAAAAACCACGTTACCCATTCTAGAGAGGGCTGGGTAGACCCTAGGGCCCGCTTGGAGGAGAAAGAAGCGTTGAAAAAGTCCCATCCTCCGCCGAGGCAGGGAATCGATCCCGCCACCTCCAACCCGCAGCCAAGCGCCCTTACCCACTCGGCTACCGGGCCCATAGTCATGGCTTATAAAAAGTTTATTCATCCTAGAAGCATACAAAGCATGTT
Organism: Thereuonema tuberculata; assembly: GCA_023159025.1. Classification (NCBI taxonomy): domain Eukaryota; kingdom Metazoa; phylum Arthropoda; class Chilopoda; order Scutigeromorpha; family Scutigeridae; genus Thereuonema; species Thereuonema tuberculata. Next base: position 2,899 of record JAFIDM010064747.1, read on the forward strand.
ACTGTTGTTATTAATTTCTAATTAATTAATTCATTTTTTAACCTTTTTGTTTTAAATGTAAACTGATGAATAAATGAAAGAAACTAATTCTAAATTATTTTCTATTTCAACTGAAACATTTCTTTATAGTACTGACAATGGCTGGAGTAGTGGGTGGCGTCGTTTGTACACTCCTTTGATGTAAGTACGATTGATGCAAACATTTGTGACAACATCACATTGTTCCTGTGTTTTTCTTTGAAGTCACACTTTTTCTGTCTTTTTCAGCATTTACATTAAAACAAAAAAAGGATAAATCAATTACATCAGAAATAAAGACACATCAACAATTCCATTGACAACGATTCATTGAAGAGAAGATCAACTGAGAATCCAGATGACAAAGATTTTGAAAATACCAGAAATGCTTGGATGGCTGCATCGGATTGTAGTGATTTCAGTGACTGTTCTGAAAATTTGAAACTGGATTTCACATTATGTAATCGAAGATTAAGATGGGTTTTTTTAATTTCATCTTCGAGTAAAACATTTTTAAGAAAACTCAGATTTCAATGGCTTTTCACCTGTATATGATTTAATATGGGTTTGTAAATGTTCATTTCAAGAAAAACATTTTTCACAAAACTCACATTAAAATAGCTTTTCACCTGTATATGATTTAATATGGGTTTGTAAATGTTCATTTCAAGAAAAACATTTTTCAAAAACTCACATTAAAATAGCTTTTCACCTGTATGCGAATGAAGATGTTTTGTAAAATTTCAATTTTGAGAAAAACATTTTCCACAAAACTCTCATTTAAATGGCTTTTCACCTGTATGTGTTCTAATATGTCTTTCTAAATGTACATTTTGAGAAAAACATTTTCCACAAAACTCACATTTAAATGGCTTTTCACCTGTATGTGATCTAAGATGGATTTTTAAATGATCATTTTGAGAAAAACATTTTCCACAAAACTCACATTTAAATGGCTTTTCACCTGTATGTGATCTAAGATGGATTTTTAAATTGCTTTTTTGAGAAAAACATTTTCCACAAAACTCACATTTAAAGGGCTTTTCACCTGTATGTGATCTAAGATGGATTTTTAAAGCTCCATTTTGAGAAAAACATTTTTCACAAATTTCACATTTAAAGGGCTTTTCACCTGTATGTGATCTAAGATGGATTTTTAAAGCTCCATTTTCAGAAAAACATTTTTCACAAATTTCACATTTAAATGGCTTTTCACCTGTATGTGATCTAAGATGGATTTTTAAATCTCCATTTTGAGAAAAACATTTTCCACAAAACTCACATTTAAATGGCTTTTCACCTGTATGTGATCTAAGATGGATTTGTAAAGTTCCATTTTGAGAAAAACATTTTTCACAAAACTCACATTTAAATGGCTTCTCACCTGTATGTGATCTAAGATGGATTTGTAAAGTTCCATTTTGAGAAAAACATTTTCCACAAAACTCACATTTAAATGGCTTTTCACCTGTATGTGATCTAAGATGGATTTGTAAAGTTCCATTTTGAGAAAAACACTTTTCACAAAACTCACATTTAAAGGGCTTTTCACCTGTATGTGATCTAAGATGGATTTTTAAATTGCCCTTTTGAGAAAAACATTTTCCACAAAAGCCACAATTATAAGATTTTTCAATTCTTTTCGGCGACATATCAAAGAGTTCTTCTGAATGATGGTTTCTCTGGTGTCTGTATTTCAACAGCAAATCAACAGCATAAGGAACTCACTTCTTTAAATAATCAACGAGAGGAAAATATAAAGCTATATTTGGAGAAACTGAGGACTATTTCTAAGAAGCTGCAGGAATAGGTTTATCTTAGTTATAATAATGAGTTCTATTTTAAATAAAACAGTCGAGTTAAATGAACAGAAAAACAAACCTAATTTCTTTGTAAACACTGCGATTCCGACGACTAATTTCTTTGTCTTCCTTGAAGATGTTGAGGCACAGGTCGTGAGGCAATTAGATGGCCTGCTGAGTAACATAATTAGTAACATAATTGGGAGCGGCTACCATTTTGTTGTTGGGCAAAAAAACTCGTTTCTCCCGTTTCCTTCATTACAGAAATTCGTTGTCCTTTCCTTAAAATTACATTAGTTATGTTGGTTGCAAAAGTCTTGTTATTATTATTATTAGAACTTATTACTTACTTAATTAAAAACGCACGAATAAAATTTTTAATATAACCTGTCTTTACATTGGGTAGCAATTTTATTGTTGTTTTTTTTAATAGTTTTTTTAATCATTAACATAATAAAACAATAACCAAATTTAGTGTAATTTAGAAATAATTGTAAAATTATTTGTAATAGTTTACATATTATAAGCTATTGTCTCTCTGTTAGCCATGGAACGAATTGAAGTAATATCTTTTTGTTAGAAATATGAATTTTCATTAAATTGGATTTTTATTCAGAACCATTAATAATAGATTGATTAGCTGCTTTAAAGGTCTTCTAATTATTATTTTCAATATCTTTTTTTTTTTATTTTTATTCCTTCTCAAATATCCAAATGTGTTCTTAGAGGCTTTGGGAAATCAAGTTCCTATTCTCTACAAAGTAAATATTGTTAAAATAAGTCTTATTTATATATAATTCTTCATTACTAATAATACATATATACAATAATATACAAATCTTCTAAAAATTTCTCCATACGACAATATTTCGCAGAAATAAATCTTTCTGCTTTTTCAAGCCTTATTAAGAATATAACAAACAATAAAAAGGTCTTACCATATCACAATCATATAAGTATAACAATAAGAAAATTTTACATCAAAATATGATGTCCTAATAAAGTAAACAATAATAGAATACAATAATGAAAACATACATTTTATTTAAATTTTTCTTTTTTCCTCTAATTATGTCCTGAAAATAAGAAAGTGTATTTGCGTTAACATAATACCCTTTGTCTTTATTAATACAATCGAAAGTTTTAATGACACAGTCATGCCTGTACAGTATATCTTGAATGTTTATCCAATATTTTAAAAAGAATCTATCCTATAGGGTCTGGATCGTGTTTTATCCTGAGGCAGTGTTCCGCCCATTCTGAAGTTTTGGGGCGATTATTTCTATAAGCCACCGTATGTTGGCGGACCCGTTCACTGATCATCCTGCCTGTATTTCCAAAATATACTTCCTCACAAGTCCTGCATTTTAATTTATACTTATAGAAATTAGAGGAAAAATTTAAATAAAATGTATGTTTTCATTATTGTATTCTATTTTGTTTACTTTATTAGGACATAATATTGTGATGTAAAAATATCTTATTGTTATAGTTATATGATTTTGATATGGTAAAACCTTAAAGTTTATGTTATATTCTTAATAAGGCTTGAAAAAGCAGAAAGATTTTTTTCTGAGAAATATTGTGGTATGGAGAAATTTTCAGGAGAAGATTTGTATATTATTGTGTAAGTCCTATTTAATTTTATAATATATTATAAATACATGTACAATCTGTAGTATATTTCATCTTGGTTATTTTATTTAAAAAATACTTTATTTTATATTTCTGCTATTAACTTCGTTCCTTTTTAAAATCTGATTAATTTTCTTTACATTAAAGTTATCGTTTAAATACAACAACTTTTTGTAAATACATAAAGTGATTTCTTTTATAATAATGCTTCTTTATTCATTAATTTATATAACAATTTAAAGTTTTAGATAAAAATATATATTTTTTAAGCAAAATTTAACGAGTTTGCACTATAGGAACAATAAGAAAGCCTGTTTCATCCTTGTTTTGCCTAACTAAAAGATGGCGACAGCCACAGTTTTCTAATTGATTGAAAAGGCAATAAGCCCTTTATTTGTTTAAAGATACGTGAATAGAGGTGTCATTATTGCCCACTCGAAAAACTGAAATCACTCTTTAGACTTCAAAATCCTCTGAAACGCAGTTTAAAACCTTTTTATTTCGAAGCATTCGACCATAGAAAGCCACGTATGGCGATATCTGCACTCTAGCTGAATAAAGAACAAAACGCCTGTCAACCAACTAAAACAGTGGATTTTCGTTTATTCTTTAATCCCACTTTCTGTTTTCGTAAATACTCCCATTATCATGTAAAAGTATATGTTATTAGGACTAGAAAATAAGTTGAATTTTTCCGTCATCATCCCGAAAACTACGAGAATAGGAGGAAAAACCTCTGATACAGATTGGCAAAGAAATAGAATTTTTTGATTGGCTATCTAGTAGCCATGTGATCTCAACATCCGGTTGCGAGAAATCAAAGTTTGTTGAATTTTGACTGATAAAGAATTTTTCTTCAATAATTTATATTTGGTTGATTATCTGATATTGATTGTTTTCTTAATGTTCATTTATTGTTATATTTAACTATTTTTCATATCATTAATTGCAACTTTTAATTGTTATTTCTTTCATTTTCATTATCGAGATTACATGCCTTTTGTATATTTATTTCTCCAAGTAAAAGAAATATGTCTACATTATTTCTAACTGGCATATTTTTTATAAATTCTAGTAAAATTACTTATTTAATATTCTTTAAAGTTAGACACTTGCTGTATGTGTTTAAATACTCAATCAAAAGAGTTTCATTCTTATATCACTACTTTTTAAAATATAAGCAAATACAAAGTTTTTATAACAAAAACAAAACAGTCTTCTAATAATTCTACAATATTACTAATGGTAACAAAAGTAAGCAGCAGGTAAACTTAAAATCTTAAAAAAAATACTCAAGACTACGGCTTATTGACTTAAATGTAGCTACATTCATAAACAAAACATTCTTCCTTGTACACAATATTCTTCTTTAAAATATTCGAAGGCCCTTTATTAAGAAGGGACATTCATCCTCATAAGATGCATTATTTTATAATATTTAAATATTAGAATACTTAAAGTCCATCTTTATGAGTTTCCTGATAAATTAATAGGCTTAAGTTGTTACTGGGAAAGAACAGTTCTGATAGATAAATAACTGTCCTTTGATACTGTTACACGAGACTATAGCTTATTAACTTAAATATAGCTACATTCATAAACAAAACATTCTTCCTTGTACACAATACTCTTCTGTAAAATTTTCGAAGGCCGTTTATTAAGAAGGGACATTCATCCTCATAAGATGCATTATTTTATAATAGTTACATATTAGAATACTTTAATACCATCTAAAGACCATCTTTACGAGTTTCCTGATAAATTTATAGGCTAAGTTCTTACTGGGAAAGAAAAACTCTGATAGATAAATAACTGTCCTTTGATACTGGTTCCAAATTCTGTTCTCTTTAATTTGAGAAATGTTCACTTCTACAGTGACTATTAGATACTATTGAGGATAATCTTAAGTTGCCACAACTAAAAATCATGAATTATCATTAATTCTTAAACATTGTCTCCCATTTAATCAATCATGACCTTTTCACCTCTCATAGTAAATCCCAGAGAGAGGAATATTGGAAAATCCATTCTCCAAACAGGTATCTCCACTGGACACTTCCACTCTCAACTACAATGATTATATTAAATCTCATTTTCTCCAGAAAGAAATCCAAAATATACAGAATAAAGACCGATTGAAAGGTTTGACCTTTGATTATCTCACCTTTAATTACCTGACATATTTTAATTGATTGCTGGTGTGTCAGTTGCCAATTTGTAGGAGATAACATAAAACATCTCATAAATGCTGCTCAAAAGATTTTTTTTCTTTGAAAAACTTGCTTTCGTAATTGACTATTGAATTCTCATCGTTAAGAAAAAGAGACTGCGAAATTACATCCTTCTGTTTTACCTAAAATGAACCTGTGAGATAAAACAGGAGTTAAGGTTAAATTGAAATGATTAACTGCTGTTTCTCTTTCCCCAAAAGTCTCCCAAATCAAATACAAGTTAAAGTATTTCATATAAAGCTTATTTAATTATATCTTCCCCATAGATATATTGCGAAACTTGAAGGGTCAGCTTTGAGTTTTGCCTGTTCAATATACAGGATGTTCATTTTTTCTGAACACATTGAAATATCCCGAAAACTACAAATCGGATCAAAAAACTTTATAATTAAAATTTGTTTGTCTCAGAGCAGGACATCCAATGATACCAAACTCGACCCCCCACCCCCTATGAGGTGAGGGGTTGGGAAGAAAAACGTAAAGAGGAACCCTCATTTTTTATTGCAAATTCAGATTCTCCAGAAAATTTCACATTGATTTGATGTACTGTACGTCGGGGTTGCTCGCAGATGGCGCTGTAATCGACAAAAATCAAAATGGTAAAAAATCTTTGAAAATTGGGGATATCTCAAGAAATAAAAAATCATATGAAATCAGAGAAATAAAAATGTAGACGTATGTGATATTTATCAAAATGCTAACCAATGACACGTGAATTAACCCCCCCACCCCCACGCTGCGAGAGTGGGAGAGGCAATTATTTTATAACTTGTAATGTATTCCGTTGTGTCTCTTCTTTTTCTTGTCTCACATATTGGAGTGTTTTGTCCAATTACAGTAAGTGTTCAAAAATACGACCTTCAACTTCATTGTACTTCTTGATCCTGTCTTCAAATGACTGTACACAGGACAGAAGCATATCTGCGGGAATTTCAGCACAGGCGTTTCTCATGCGTTCTACCATGTTTTCACGGTCTGTTGGCACTTGTTGATAAACCTTATGTTTTAGATAACCCCACAGAAAGAAATCCGGCGATGTCAAATCAGGCGATCTAGCAGGCCAATTAATAGGGGCACCTCTGCCAATCCACCGACCATTGTAATCACTGTCTAATACTTCCCGTGCATGACGTGAGTTATGCGCTGGGCAACCGTCGTGCTGATACCACATACTTTGTCGGACGACCAAGGCAACATCCTCAAGTAGTATTGGTAGTTCCTGTTCCAAAAAATTTCGATATCTGATTCCATTCAAAGTACCTTCAATAAAATAAGGATAAATGAGTTTGTTCGCTATGATTCCACACCAAACGTTAACTGACCAAGGACGTTGATGTTCAACTTATCGTAACCAGTGGGGATTTTCTACACTCCAGTAATGCATGGTATGCCGATTAATGCTACCATGGTTTGTGAATGTAGCCTCATCTGAAAAGAGTACATTAGCAAAGAAATTGGGATTACTTTGCAGTTGTTGAAGAGTCCATTCACAAAATACTACTCGATTATGAAAATCTTCGCCGTGAAGTTCTTGATGCAGTGAAATGTGATATGGATGATACCTACAACGATGCAATACGTTGACAATACTACCTAGGGACATTCCTGAATTGCATTGTAATTGCAGAGTGCTTACCTGTGGGTTTTGGTGAACAGCTGCTAGTACAGCTGTTTCATTAGCTTCTCCTGTAACAGTTTTTCTTGGTTTGTACGCTGCCATCAGAGATAAAGGCATTCACAATTTTGTAAAAAAAAGAACAAGAGCAAACATTATCTAGAAAACGCTCAGCATACAAGACAACAGCATTGTCAACATTTCTCCTACATTCACCATAAATCAGAAACAATTCATTTTTTTCTTCTACGGTTGCACGATTCATTGTCCACTTGCAATTCTGTTCTACTGTAGAAATGAAGTGTAGATGTGCATGCAATAAAACCCACTCACGTACAATGAAAGTTTTAGAGATGTTTTCAGTTCTAATTCTGAAAGATAAGTGAGCTCTGATCGCACTGCACTGCCTTTTATGATAGAGCAGTCCCCTTTTCATTTTGTCGGAAGAATACAACGTGGAGAATGGGATTTCCCATTACAAGTTATGAAATAATTGCCTCTCCCACTTTCGCAGCGTGAGGGTGGGGGGTTAATTCACATGTCATTGGATAGCATTTTGATAAATATCTCAAATGTCTACATTTTTATTTCTCTGATTTCATAGGATTTTTATTTCTTGAGTTATTCCCAATTTTCAACGATGTTTTACCCATTTTGATTTTTGTCGATTACAGCGCCATCTGCGAGCAACCCTGACGTGAAATTCACGTCGTGATTTCACGTCAAATCATTGTGAAATTTTCTGGAGAATCTGAATTTGCAATAAAAAATGGGGGTTCCTATTTACATTTTTCTTCCCAACCCCTCAGCTCATAGGGGGTGGGGGGTCGACTTTGGTATCATTGGATGTCCCCCTCCGAGACAAATAAATTTTAATTATAAAGTTTTTTGATCCGATTTGTAGTTTTCAGGATATTTCAATGTCTTCAGATAAAATGAACATTTTATACATTTAATTTTTTATATTCATAGGTATATGTGTATATATTTTTTTAATTTTTAAACTCTAAAGCCTAACTCATAGAATTTAAATTAAAATATTTGATTCAATTTTTTAAGACTCTGCTTTGTTCTTTAGGTTTTCATACAAATGGATTGGAGCAATGGTTGGTGTAATAAAAGTTCAAAAGCCAGCCAGGATCTGAGGATTCATTTGATTACTCATCTAAGGATTTCAACTGTTAAGTAGGAATATAGGTTGGGAGATTGGGATAAATACTAAAAGGTAGATAAATATCCCAAATGATAAAAAGTTGGTCAAAATTCCTAAAGTAATTCTAATATTCAAATAATCAACAAAGCAAACAACAAATTAACTTACCGTAAATCTCGTTATAAGATGGACCCTCACTTTTCTACCAATATTGTGTCTGCAATCCCCTACAATAATTGCAATAAGCAGTATATAGGTTTTACTATCCAAACCTTAACAAAAAGAATACAGTAACACCAAACCAACTATAAAAAGAAGGATATATTCAAATCAAACTTATTTCTGCATAGTAAATCTACTACCCACACCCCTGATTTAGCAAAGTCTCATGTAATAGACCAGGCCACAAATGTCTTCTCTCTCACCTTACGAGAATCTTGGCATATTGCCAAATTGATCTAATATACCTAAATTCATCTTGTGACTGAAAGTATAAAGTACAAAATGGTCCAAAACAAACAGTACTGAAATACGGTGCCGCACCCCTCGAACGGAATGGATCAGAACCATGACTCTGCGTGAACACTTAATGCTGTGGAACATTCTGTTGCCGTGGCTGTTACGGGATACGTGATAATGGTGCTGACAACTGAGGAAAAGGTGTTTATTGTGGAGCAATATAATCGCTCCTACGGATTAGGTGTAAAAATAGTCCTAGTATATAGCAAGTGAAGGTGTTTGCACAGCAGTTCCTCAAGCCTACACCTAGCAACACCTTCATCCAAGCAGTGATTAACAAGTTTAGATGAACTGGCAGTGTATTGGTGCAGTGCAAGGATGTACAGGGCATCCCAGAATCAAGGGCATTCACTGGATCAAGTCTTGCAGTTGCCACAGCGTAGTAAAACGGAAAACAGCCTTGAAGCTTGGCATGTCATGAACATCCTTACAAAGAAACCATGAAAGGTCTCAGTGTTCTTCTACAACATCCACACTGAACATTGGCTAAGTAAGATCGATAAGGAGGTCCGGAAACAGTACTTGCCCATAATCTTGCCTTGACCTATGAAATCCTGGAGTTAATGAATAACATTCGGTTCTCCGATGAGGCGCATATTCATGTTACAGGTTACATTAATTGACAATCGAACCGGTTCATAGGCTTTGTCTGTCCCAGTATCGTGCAGGAATGTCCACTGCATTCACAGAAAATAGCCATTAGGTGTGCAGTATCGGGGTTTGGCGTGATTGGTCCCTACTTCATTGAGGAAGATGGGGTTCCATTGACATAAAACCAACGTCACAACTGAACACATGCCTACTCTCATTTCTCAATGACCTTCATGCTTTCTGCCGAGGGAGGAATATTCGCTTTGTAGATCAATGGTTCCAATAGGACGGCTCAACCTGCCACACATCAAGGATGTGCAGAGACTGTCTCAACACCTTTCATGGAAATGTCATCTTGGTTCACAGAGTTTCCATATCCGTCACATTTGCCAGACCTTACTCTTCCCGATGCATACATTTTGGAAATGCTTAAGGAACATGTCTTCCGTGCACATCCCTCCAACAATGCCGAACTCAGAGGAGGTTCTTCGTGTCTTCCATGAAATGCAGCAGCCACTATTTTTGGGATATGCTACAAATTTAGTGAGCCGCTAAGATCTTTCTGTTCTCAGGGAGGGGGCCAACTTGGAACATGTCATTTGCAGATGTCAAACTCTGTGCAGAACTGAAACCCTGACATTCGTGTTTCAGTACTGTTTGTTTTGGGCCATCCTATATAATGCTTATTGGCTGGCAGATATTATTGAATCAAATTTTGTTACAAATCTCGTTATATTTTAAATTCCTATTGTTTCCTTTCAAATAGAACAACATTTTCTGAAGTTGAATTTCCATACTTTTG
>JAFIDM010064924.1:0-10369 GCA_023159025.1 Thereuonema tuberculata
AAGTATATTATGCCTGATGAAGCAGTTAAAAGTAATAAACTGCGAAATATAGCGTTGATAGGAAGAGGATGTGTTTTATATCATTATTAGTAAATAAATAAATAAAATAAAGACAGATCAATTGGAACTGCCGAAATTACCAAAACATAAAGAATTGATCCATGCTTTCCTTATAAAGAGTTATTACAGAATTCAGTAATTTCTTATATGCCTAAAATTGGAAAGAAAATATGACAATCAATCAAACTATGGTTATATAACATTAAAATATGGTAATGGGAAAAAGTAAACAACAAAAAACTTCTACAAAACGTAAAAGAAGATATAACAAGATTTAGTACTGCTAAGAATAATATGATCTATCTTAAGAAAGTTATCTCCATACACTCAATGAGCTTACTAAAGGACAGTGCATCGTTATGATGGAATTACACTCTGTTCAACACCCTATATTTTTAAAAGTATTCTTTATTTGTCTTATATATCTCTCCATATGTTATTTTGTTTTATAATAATTTAGTATTCATGTTAATACATTTAAAGGAATATTTTAGAATATTTAATATTAAAATAATACAACTGAAGTTTGAAAAATCATTTGAAAAATATGCACAATAAATTAAAACAAAAAAGAATCATGATAATAATTAACACTACAGAATTTTCAAACCTTCTTAGGTGTTCTTATGTTAGAATCTTTCTTCCTTAATTCGAGAAGACGCATACCAGAAACCTACAATTTATAAACAAATTTATTTTTTTAAAAAAGTTATTATAAACTTAGTTTCAAGTAAATGAAGAAATTACTAAAATTCTTTAATTTTAAAAGAAAATCCTTACCAAAAAAGCACAGCAACTCGCAATTGTTTTTGCAACTTCAGGATTGGTCACTGCAGGATACAATAAATTTAGTTGGCAAATTACATTGAAAGTTTTTTTTTTTTAATCACTAAAATGAATGATATAATAATAGCTTAAAATTATTATAATAAAATATTTTAGACTAATTTATAATTTAGATAATATATTGGCAGAATTGTGGTTCCTATAATAGATTACGAAGTTTAATTCACAAGTCGAAAATAAACATTTTCTGATGTTCTTTGACACCAATCTGTAACAGTAATCTTGAAAACAATTCCCTAAACTGTGCTGAGAAAATATATACTCTAAAAATAGTTCACAATGATAATTCAATAATAGAGTTCCTAGATTCCTTTAGTAAATGGAATATTAATTTATATTAAAATAATGCAACTCAAAAGTTTGAAAATCATTCAGAAAAAATATAACCAATAAATTAAAAAAAAAAAGAAAATAGTGATAAAATTAAGTGAAATTTACTCAAACACACAATAATTAACAGATTAAAGCAAGTTTATTGACCAGTTAGACCAGTGTTTTTCAACCTTTTCCATTGAGTGGCACCCCTGATTGAAAAATAAAAAATCATGACACCCTTGCCCAGCGGGGAATCTAGAATCTGAAGGGGGGGAGGGGGCTAATGGGCCAGATGAATTTTTTGCGTACACGTAGCATAGAACATCACATTAACATTCTTTGCTTACTAGATATCTTAGCAAGATAGAACTGACAATGAGTTATCTTGAACTACCAAGAAAATGCCTAAACTTTGCGGCACCCAAACCGGGGTGCCATGGCACTTTAAGGTGCAGCGGCACACCAGTTGAAAAACACTGAGTTAGACACTTGCCTAATGAATCAAGTCAATAAATCTTACTTTAATCTGTTAATTATTGGGTGTTTATGAGTAAATTTAACTTAATATATTATATTACATACAAATTTTTATCCTCATTAATAGTGATAATAATTAACAAAACTTGTTAGGGTTCTTTATACTAATATTCTTCCTTAATACCAGAAGATGCATTTGTGCTATCTAAATAGGGCTGCTTTCATTCAACACAGAATCAAAATTAAAGTCATCCCTAAATTGAGAAGTGCTGTTGAGATAAGAGGGCTAAATGGTGTTTTCATACACAAATACTGATGTGGAAAGAAAGTGATAATGTAAGACTTAAGTTCATTTTCAAGATTTTTGTTCTTTTGATGAAAATATTCTCTTATCAAATGTGCTCAAAATTTTTCTGTTTTTCTTGCAAACATTCTGCCAATCTTTCATAATTATTCATATTCATACAATGCTACAGCTGAAGCTACCAAAAGAAAATATCACAAATCCATTCATTCATCATTTCACCCCATAAAAATGAAATAATTCAATAAGAAAAAAATATTGCTGCAGTATTACTCAATGATGATGAAATGAATTAAAAATTTACTGAACAATATACAATTTATTAATTATTTTTTTTTAGTTTTTTAAGAGTTAAATAAATAAATGAACAATTATGTCAATCATGTTATGCTTAAAATGGATGACAATGTCACAAACAACTTCGTTATAATATTTCTAAGTACACTCTTTCCAAAAAAACAAGCTTTTGAAACTATTAATGATACACCTAAACTGCTTATTGCAATAAACTAACTAAAAATGCACCAGTTGTTGACATTTATGACTTATGAAATACTTTTTTCAAAGCACTGAAAGGGTGCTGAAAGGGGAAACAGTTGTACTAGGATGTCATTTAGTAAACAAATTGCTCTCATCCTTTATTTTATGAAAGGATATATCTCATCATTTCTGATCACATGCCATTATTTACAATTTCTAATACAGTGGAACCCCGCCATTCGTCCGCCTCTCTATTCGTACAACTTTTTCAATTAAAATTGAACTCGCCATTCGTATGCTTGCTCGCTATTCGGACAGCGTGACCTCGGTACTGGCCGTGCTACGCGGTTGCTTCAGTTCAGTCTCGTGCTAGCTTCCTTACGCTACGCATCATCCACGCAAGCTTCGTGAAACTTTGTGATATTTTATTGTTATTTTTATTAAAAATAGTGCAGCCATGGGTCTAAAAAAGATTACTGATTCAACTAAGCCTAAAAGGAAAGCAGTGAGAACGACAATTGAATTGAAAAAAAGAAATCGTTGCGAAGTTTGAAAGTGGAACTCATGTCTCTGACCTGGCAACTCAGTATGGCATGGCGAAATCAACCATATCGTCTAAATTTAAAAAGAAAGAAATAATAATAGAGGCCTGTTTATTTATTGTTTTCATAGTTTTTATATATTTTAGGCTTAACATATTATTACAAAGGTTTATATAAGCAATCATCTGTGGGTCTGGAACGGATTAATCCAATTTACATTATATCTTATGTGAAAAAATGATTTGTCATTCGTACAAATTGCCATTCGAACTGTCTCCTGGAACGGATTGTGTACGAATAGCAAGGTTCCACTGTATATCCTGCCAATAAAGACTGTAGACTAAAATAGAAATCAGTCTTTAATATTTTTAAAATTCATAATAAGACCGTTTCCTTTGGAGACGAAATGAAATGTGGCTTTCTGAAATTAGAACAATTCTATCCAGTTTTTGTTTTTTTTTGTATTCTGCTTTCTAATTATAGCATCATCATTATCTTCCATAGCATTAGTTAAGCACAGGCTATGACTTCAATCACAATGCAACTCCAATCATCCCTGCTCCATATCTCTTCTCTTACGATATTGAATCCACACTCCTTAGTTACTCTTTCAGGTCCTGCATATTGTTTCCTTCCATTTACCCATGCAGCAACTTCCTTGACAATTCATTATTATTATTCTTCAATTCATTTATTCCATTCATCCTAGCCAAAATAACTGCTGAGGCTTCACAAATTTCACAATGTGTTCACTTTTGAGGGCATTTTCCCAATTCCTAGTGTGAAGTAATTCTCCAGTTCACTCTCCTTCTCCCACAGGACCATAGGTCTTCCTTATCACTTTCCATTCAAAAGCATGGTGGTCATTCTTAATCAGTCAATCATAATCTATTTCTCTGCACCATTGCTTTAATACTATACTAGCATTCCTATGAAAAAACATCCAAGCCAAGAGAGAAAACATAAAACAAAACAGTAACTTACCTTTTTTTTTTTTTAATTTTTTATTTTGTTTAATTTCCCAACCAATGGTATTATAATTATAAATATAAGAAACTATTCTGAAATTGTGAATAACTTAAAATATTTGAAATTAATAAAAAAGCTGAAAAGCATTTCCATACCTCTTTGTACTTTATTGAACAACTGTTGCAAAACTTCAAGGAATCCCTGCATGTCTTCTTCAGTGATAAATTCATCAACCTGAATTTCCTAATTTGGTCAAAAATAAAAATATAAAGACATGAAACATTAAATCTACTTTATTTATTTTTTTAATACTTTTAAACCTTTGAAACAAACACACACAAACCCACTACTTTTAATGTTTAATTTCTATTAATTGCATTGGCACCACTTTATTTTCTTCTTCTTTCTTTCTTTCTTTGAATTTGGCCGACTATGGACCACGTGAAATACCTCATCATGATTATTTTTCTCCCTTCTTTCTTCTCTTCCAGTATTCTTTCATTCTTTCTCCATGTTGTTTCCTTCTTTCTTCCGTCCATTTTGCTCCAGTCTTCTTCTTTGCCTTTTCTTAGAAGCCCTTGAATCCTCTGATCTTTTTTCTGAATTGTTCTCTTCTATCCAGCTCTTCTCCAACTATATTCATTTCTTCCATGTCTTTTCTGACCTCTTTGATCCATGTCATCTGAGCCTTGGGGTTTCTGTCGAAGAAGGTGAATAATCTCTTCGTCAGTCTACCTTCACTCATTCTTTTAATGTGTCAGTAGAAAGTCACTCTTCTTTTCCTCATTGTGTCAGTTATTTTTTCTGTTTTTGTGTAGATCTCCTTGTTGTTTCTCAGTTTCCATTTTCCATCTTCATATTTTTGTCCCAGGATTTTTCGTAAGATCTTTCTTTCCTTTTTTTCTACCTCATCTAATTGTCTGGCTGTGTTTAGTGCAAGGCATTCTGAGGCGTAGAGGCCTTCTGGCTTAATGACTGTATTGTAGTGTCTAAGTTTGCATTTATAGATATGGACTTCTTGTTGTATACATTTTTTGTCAACTGGAATGACAGTTCCATTTTTCTTGCTCTTGCTAGGACCGCTTCTTTGTCAAGGGCGTTTGGTTGAATTACTTCTCCCAGATATTTGAACTTATTAACCCTCTTGATTTTCCCATACTTTGTTGTGATCTGTCTTGGTGCATCTTTTCTATTGGTCATGTATTCCGTCTTTTCATAAGATATTTGTAGTCCAGCCTTTTCTGCTGTCTCTTTCAGTATATTTATTTGTCTTCTGCTAGTATTGCAAGAACATCTGCAAAAGCCAGGCAAGTCAATTTCCAAGTTATCTTTCTTCCTTCCTATTTTTATTTTATTGATTCCTTCCTCTTCCATTCTTTTCCTCCACTCTCTTATTACTTTCTCCAGCACACAGTTGAAGAGCTGTGAGGAAAGCCCATCTACCTGTCTTACTCCTGTTTTCACCTCAAAAGGGTTTTGAGATCTCTCCCAAAAATTTTACCTTTGACTTTGTGTTTGTTAGAGTTTTTTTGGTGATTGCAATTGATTTGTCATCGGCTCCGAATTCCTCCAACGTATTGAAAAGTGTGTCTATCTATAGAATCGTATGCCTTTTTGAAGTCCACGAACGTCACACGAATGTTGGCTCTCAGTCTCCTTTAACTTATTATGAGTTTCAGATTTAATATCTGTTCAGCACATGATCTTCCCTTCCTGAATCCTCCCTGGTAGTCACCTAATTGTGGGTCCAGTTGGGCCTCCAATCTGTTTTGTAAAGCTTTGGATAGGATTTTGTATGTTACCGAAAGGAGTGAAATTCCCCTATAATTGTTGGCATCAGTTTTATCTCCTTTTTTGTGTATAGGGTGGATCATAGCAGTTTTCCAATCTTCACAATGGGTATTTCCTCCATTTCCCAGATATTTTGTATTATTTTATGTAGGCTTTTGACTGTTTTGGTATCTACACTTTTCCACATTTCTGCCAAATTTAAAGCAAAATTTAAAGCAAAAAAAAAATGCGCTGATATCTTTCAGCTGGCCAATTTTGATCCAAAATCAGCTATCAAAGTGTTTAAGTTTAGTGATACAGTTGGTCAAATCTTACATAAATAATAGAAATTAAGTTTAATATATAAAGATGATAGGAATATTAAATTTTAATATTCACCAATAGTAAAATTTAAAATAGTTGGACTGATAAGTGAATTAATATTAAATGTTTATGCTTGAAAAAAAAAAAAAAATAATAGAGAAAAATATTTTTATTAATAATTTATTCTTTTACTATTAATAATTTAAATAATAGTTTATTACGCACTTATGTAAATTAAGTGATGACGTTGTGTGACGACACAAGTTAGTCAGGTGTGAGACGTGTCAGATGTTAACGAAAAGTCAACCGGGAAAGTTGAACTCGTGAAGCCGTTGTGAACGGGTGAAGTAATAAGGTTAGCCGATGGAGCTAACCCGACCCGGGGAGTAAAATGGAACGGCACCCACAGAGAGAACTATGAGTAAGTTTCTTTGCTCAAAGAATAATTATATTATATCCCGAGCGATAATAATTAAAGCTAAAATTATTATACGAGGAATGAATCAAGGCGATTCATGAACATTAAAGCTTGTTGCATTTAAATAACGCAATTAGAAGTAAAGAAGAATTCATTACGAAGACGGGTAACATTGGAGTTGAGACCGTAAGAAGAACTGAGAGAATTAATTCCTGTTAGTTCAAAAGGCTGTGGACAATAGTAATTAGTAACTAACAAATAATTTAATTAAATTGAATCGAGAATTCAAGAAATAGAGATATCTAAAGAAGAGATAAAATTCCAGTTACCGTACCGGACTAAGCCATTGAGAAAAAGGAAGGAAGTATAATTCAAGACTTGAAGTTGCCTATTCCAAGACGGAATGAAGTAGCTAAAATTATATTGAACATTAAATAATAATATTAAGTAATATAATAAGAAGATATTCCTCCGAGTCAAAATAAGGAAAATTAAGAAGAAGAAATTCTGAAAACCTGAAAAAGAATTCAAGAGGATATTCGAAGAAAGAAGATCGACTATCAAATAGATTTATAAAGAAACGGAAAGTAAAACCTACAAGCGGATACCGTTTTACAAGAAGAGTTGGTAGTCTACTATATGGATACTGCTGAACGGATAGAAGAAGGATAAAAGATAAAAGAATAGAAGACAGCTATAACTAAAGTGTTAGTGCTTCGAGTAATAATAGTTGGAAAATTACATAAAAGTGAAACGTGCAAATTTTGTGAAAACTTCATTAAATTGAAGTTATGTGCCAGTGCTTTAGTGATAAAAGAAATCACCGAATCAATAAGGAAGTCAGAGGATAAGAAGACGCATTCTGTGAGTACTATTATTTATTATAATAAACTAAGGAATTAGAAGATAACTACACAAAGGAATAGAGTTGTTTAATGAGTTGTAATAATCACAGAGTATAGTTCTTTGAATTAGTAGAAATAATAATTAAACAATTATTAGTAAAATTGTATTGTTAAAGATGAACAATACAAATTATTGTGAAACATTCACTTAGGTATTATTAGTCGGTTATATATAGTAGCATTGAGAATATTTGCATGCTAAGTGAAGATACACTATAGTCTCATACAAGTGATATCGAGACATTGGTTTAGTGCAAATAATTTATTTTGTAAAATTCACATCGGTGAAAAGCCTATTCTATAAATATAGTGAACTCTAGATTATAATAAGTAAATATTCATATTTGTAATAAGTTTGTATTGAAGTTCAAATTAATGCATTGAATTATAATAGCATTTATTTAGTTTAAATTGGAAATAAATCCAAGAGGATTAAGTATGATTTTCCTGTAAATGCAAATGGGCCTTATTTGCTAATTATTGCATTTGATAGACAAGCAAGAATTATTAATGAATATATACATGTGTATTTTGTTTTGTTAAGAGTGAAATCAAACTCTTAGAATTTTGTATAGTAATTTTGAATTTGTTTCAAAATTAAAAATTTGTTTTAAAATTTTTCATGAGCATAGGGCATTATTAATTTTACACACCTCTGCTAAACCCAGTACGAATTCTGATAGCAGTACCAATTGATTTTTCATCATATCCCTATCAGAAATAATGTTAGTTCAACTAATGGTTGGTTAGTAGAGTTTAATGGTGCAAAAGCATCTGTGGCTAAGCTGCACCAAGTTCAACTAATCTGATTACACATTCATTTACTGCAGTTTAATTCTGGAGCTGGAAGAGAGAAGCATTTTTACTCTCAGAACGATCCAAAACATTTATTCTAACCAAAAAAGATTCAGAGCTGTAAATTATCTCTAATAAAGCTAAATGCAAATAAATGAAAACAAGACATTCTTGAAAGAAATTAGAAGTCTATTTTTCACAAACGAAAAGTCTATGCTTACTTTTAAATTATAATATCTGCAGAATATAAAACAGTAGAAAGTTTCCATTTTCTGAAAACACCAATTAAATATGCATTACTTAATTAAATTGCTTAAATCCTATTAATTTTAATCATAGTGTGCCCAAATTAATGGATTAGCAAAAAAGGATAAACATCCATTGTTAAAAATCATTGTTTTGGTTCAAACACTTTAAATTGCTGTCACCTTGTGCTAATTTTTTTTTTTTTTTTTTTACAAATATTGTTTCTTTTTAATTAAATTTGAATAATAGAATTTTTGAGGGTTCATCTCACCTTTTTTTTAACTTCTAAAAGATAACGGAGTGTGTGCCGTGTTCTTGAATAGAAGATTTGCTGATCCTTGCTCCTGATGCTGAAATCTAAGGCATTCACTAATGGAATTAACAGTGCCTGAAAATAATCATTTAAATAGTATTACTGATTCACTTAAATCCATCTATCCAATCTACATATAATTTAAATAATGATTATTATATTACAGAAGTAATTTAAAGAAAATTCAAAATGATATAAAATATCAAATTTACTCACCGATAAAATTTTAAGGACTGGACGGACTTTAATTATAATTTCAATTAAATCTAGGCACCTGCAAAAGTAAAGAATTTTTTCAAAGATTCGCACTAAATAAAAAAGTCTTACAATAAAGTAAATGTAAAGATAATTGAAACAGAATGTAGCTTTACTACATTGTACCATACCCAACGTACTTACAGTGACTACAGAGTACAGTGCGGCCAACCACCAGCGTCCGCCATGTTGTTCCCAACTTGAGCATAAGTTTGTATAAGCCACAGAAGGGATTTTTTACATTTTAACTAATTTTTTTGATTCACGGTTGTTCTACTGCCTTTGATTGAATTTAATGTTAATTTGAGAAACACAGAAATATTTTCCTTTCAATTTTGCACCCTAAAAACACTAAAATATATATTTTAAAAATAAAACAAACCTTATATTGTTTGTGAGCAAAGCCTCTAATTTTTTTTTTTTTTTTTTTGGCAATAATTAAATAAAAATATGAGACATAAAATAAAAATCAATTTAAGAAAAAATAAAACAAACCTTATATTTTGTGAGCAAAACCTCTTTTTTTTTTTTTGCAAAAATTAAATAAAAAATATGAGACATAAAATAAAATCAATTTAAGAAAAAATAAAACAAACCTTATATTTTATGAGCAAAACCTCTTATTTATTTATTGTGTAATTTATATTTTTTTTTATTGACACTCGTACAAAATACTATCAGTTATTTGTTATATAAGACAATAAAATAAAGTAAATATCTCTCTGATATTGTTGAATTTTAATAGGGGAAATGGTGGAAAATTAATAAAGGCTTTGTATTGCTTATTATCATTATTTATTATAACAGATTTTTATAATTAGTTTTATAATTTTTATTATAACAGATAAGTAAATTTTTAGTTGTATATAAATCTATTGTTTAAATTAAAAATATACTTATCTGCTATAAGTATTATACTTAATAAGTATTTATTTATACTTATTTAATAATAAATATAGGTTCATGGATAATAATACTCCAAAAATTCTTTTAAATATATTGTTTATATTTTTATTAAATATATTTGTTTGTTTATTGTTGTGTATATAGTTGTATGTAAATCTATTGTTTGTTCATTGTTGTATATGTATTGTTAGATATTATAGTTTTATGTTAACATATTATAAGGAAAGTAATTAGGTTACTTTTTAGTTAATGATTAATTTTTTTTTTTATGAAATTCGTTTTTTTAGGACTTTATATCCCTTTATTTAATTCAATCATTTTCCCTATTAAAATTCAACAATATCAAAGAGATATTTACTTTGATTTAAAAATAAAACGGAAATAAAACGGATTTTATATAAAAAAAAAATAATCATTTACTAAAAAGTAACCTAATTACATTCC
>JAFIDM010064925.1:0-10368 GCA_023159025.1 Thereuonema tuberculata
CACTGTAGTTTCTGACTTAGATCTAGTATTTTATTTACCTAATTAAAATAATAAATGCTGTAATTTACAAAACATCAATTATGTTTTTCAAAATTTTTTATTCCTTAAATGCATGGTGTTGCCTATAAGCAACAAAATATTATTTTAATAATTATTCATTATATAAAAAAAAAATTCCAATAAAGATCTTTAGAATAGTCCATATAAAACAAAAATTACAACAAATATTATTTTAACAGCTTTCATAATTCATGCAATTTAGGGTTAATTTTTCAAAAATAACTTAATCTAACACAATTTTAAAAAAATACAATTTTTTTTAAGTTGATTTGAAAATACCGAGTAATACCTGTTTTTGAGAAATTGACCGTTTTTGAGTTTTAATTTAATTAATTCCACAAATACAGTGTAACCTCCTTTAACGGACACTCCGAATAGTGGACACCTCTAATTACCGGACATTATTGCGGGTCCCAGTCCCTTAAAATAGGACATTCCATGTTATCCATTCCGAATAGCGGCCACTCTGAATAGCGGACAGTTATTTTAACTGTAAAAATTTTTTTTTTTTTTCGATTAACATTTCGGCAAACACATCATGGTTGTATTTACATCGGTGTCCCATGATTCAGTGCTTAATCTGAGGCCCTTTTTTTCACTGTAGTTGATTTGGAAATATCAATACCTCGGCTAAATTCTGATATTTGCACGAGGATCTATTTGAGTTCCTACAGACGTGTTGATTAAATATAGTGCGAATTAAAATGACGTCAAAAAGGAAGAGATTGGCACTGAAAGAAAAAACTGTTCACTGCTGTCGAAGTTGCTGAAAAAGAAAAGCTGAGTGTGCGTTGTCTTGCTGAACGTTTTAAGTTGGAAAAACACAGATAAGTGAACTTTTGAAGGACAAAGATGAGATTAGAAAAATGTGGATGGTGAATTCAAACGAAAATTCGAAGAATTTGAAGTTTCGTAAAACTGAAACAAGAAAAATCGACGAAGAGGTGATAAAATTGTGCCGCTCTGCTCACGCAAAGAACATTCCTATAAGCGGTGTTTTGCTTCAAGAAACGGCCAGAGAATTCGGTCAAACTTTTCGATTGGACCCGATTAAGGCATCAAATGGATGGCTAAAAGTTAATTTTCTACATAAAATAATGATAAAAGTAATTACAGTAAGTAAGACAAACGAATTAGCACTCATTTAAAAAGGAATATAGTAAATAATTTGCAATTGTTCATATTCTCTCATATCGCAATGATAATTGTAGAAACTTCATTAAGATTGTACGTAATTTTTCATTAAATGATATGCTATAAACTAAAAAATGAAAAAAAATAATCATCCCCAATAGCGGACACCTCCCAATAACGCACGAAACTTCCGGTCCCGTGACTGTCCGTTATTCGGAGGTAACACTGCATATAAAAAAATAAAAGGTTTGCAGTCGCCTGCAGTTGCTTGAGTCAGGACTTTAAAGGCAATATTAAAGAAAAATTTCAAGAAACGAAAAAAAACTTTTATAGTTTAGAACAGACTGAACATTCCGTTTGGGATCAATGGAATCATTAAAGCAGCAGCAAAATATTTGCTAAATTCTGATATTTGCACGAGGATCTATTTGAGTTCCTAATATCGCTTCTTCACTTGAGATCGATTTTTTTTTTTACTCGGAAAAGAAAATAAGATAAATAGTTGGTGAGTCAACTTTCAACTACCTATAAGAAGAGATGATAAAAAGTTCATAAAAACTTGCTAAAAATTCACTTATGCTGAAGGTCTTTTACCGAACCTCTCTACTTCCATATTTTGTATTGTACCTGCATTAGTAGAGTTCTTTGTTATGATGGAATTTTCATAGAAATTTCAAGTTTTGTAGGACAAATAGTTTTCTAGTTATCCTAATTATGAAGGAAGACAACAGATGGAGCATTTTTTTTTTTTTACCTACACATTGCTCCTATCTTACTTGGAGACACTTATGTTGTGAAAAACAGATTAACATAAATTATATATCAAAAAGTTCAGCTAAAAAAAAATTAAAAAGAATGAAACATAAATTTTAACCGGTTGACCTCGAGGTCAAAAGTTATAAGCTTTTAAATATCAGCGAAAACAGGAAGTGACGGTTACGACACGAGCGCGCATCGCGGTGAAAAAAGAAAAAAGTTTTAGCTTTAATATTTCAAATGGTCAATTTAAGTTGGTATTATTTTAAAGATATATTTAACTTTTTAATATATTTATTAAATATTCATGTAAGACTTTTAAATACAGTACACTTTCTTGAATGATACTTCATCAGAAAACATTCAAAACATAAGAAACATTTCCACCAACCTCATTTGATTAAAGATACTTTTTGAGAGACGGAAATTCGCGTTTTCATTCTATTATCAAAGTGTAATTTTGCAGACATTTAATGAAATCTTTGATTTGTCTGTAGAATATACATCACATGGTTGACATAGGTGCGCATTCCAGTGAAATCACTTTGAATGCTTATTTTATTTGTTTTTTTACATCTTTATTTTTCTTTATGATTTTTTTGGTTGGTTTTTCCTAATTTTCAAAATACAAATCACGAGAAAGGAAAATAAAATATTCTATTTCAGGGTGGATGAGTTGTGAGTTTATTCGGTTTTCCCTCATAACTTTTCACCCAGAGGTCACAATGGTAAATTTTGGATATCATTCTTTATCTCTTCTAGAAAATCTGAACAATTTGATGTGACCTTTGTGGAAGGGGGGAGGGGTAAAAAATTATGAGCCAAAATACTTAAGGAGGGGGACCTGGTACAAAGAATGAAAATAACAAACAAGTTCTTTATTATTATTATTAAATTTTTTCAAAAGTTACTAGGGATTCAAAACCTGTATGTGGATGCAGCATTTATTTTAAATTTAAATTAATAATATTAGTCTAAACATAATATAAATTCAAATAAACATAAATCTTTTAATACCAATTTAACTAATTTTATTGTTTTTACAAAAAGCATAACAATAAAATAAATAAAACCATGGTGATACAACAAATTTAATTGTTGTTTACAATTACGACTTATTAATTGTTATCTATGAATTTCCCAAAATATTGTTAATAATTTAATTCCTTAATATTGGCTGTTTTTTGGGTATCAAAATGTAAATAATCTCTAATGAGTACAACGGTATTAAAATCTACTATAGCTCTTTTATATCTATTGAAATTTTTTACTTTAGAGCTTTTTATATTTTTCTAATATAAATCTTATACTATATCTTTTATAACTTTCCAATATTTTCCTTAAACTTAATTGCGTTTCTTTATATAAAATTTGGACATTTGTGTCCATAACGTGGCTCTTCGTTATATAGTGATATGCTACGTCTGAGATGTCTTTCTTTTTATTCTTTAAGGCCCTACAGTGTTCCGATACACGCTCCGCTAAGGTTCTTTTGGTCTCTCCTATGTAAAAATTTTGACAAGTTTGGCAAGTAATTTTATAGGTTAAACCCATTTCGTTCTTATAATCATGTTGATTTACTTTTTTACAAAGCAAATTTTTAATTTTATTATTATATCTAAAGCCAATGTTTATATTATAATCTTTACATAAAGTTTGTAACCAAATGCTGTTATTATTAAGGTAAGGGATATAAATCCTAATTTCAAATTTGTTAATTTCTTTAATTTTGAAAGTATTGTAAGATTTAATTTGTTCATTGATAAATTTTTCTGGAAAGTTGTTTTTCTTAAGGAGGGCAGTCATATCATTAATTTTTTTCATTATACACTTTTTCAAAACTGGGTTACAATCTAATCTTCTTAACCAATTTTCAACAATATTTTTTTTTTGTATGAGTTTTATGGCCTGAGTGGTAATTTAATATATGATCACTTTGAAATTCCTTTCTGTAGTGCTCCATTACAATTTTGTTCTTATTTTTTTATCAATTTGATGTCTAAAAACTTCAACTCACCATTTGTTTCTAATTCTTTTTTAAATTTTAAATCAGTAGTGCTTTTATTTAAGTTTTCAAAGAATAAGTTAAATTGCCTAGGATACTTCGGTCTATTCTAGTCTTCCTATGATTGCAACTCTCTTTTCTAAATACAAATAACCATGTGCCAGGCCAAGGGGAACAGGATTAGATTATTCTCTCTAATTCTCTATTAAGTAAAATAAGATGATGATTCGAATAAGGAATTTGAGATGATTCAAAATATTATAATATTAGAAGATCATGTATTTTACTGTAGAGCAAGAATAAATTTAAATGCTTTATGTTTTGAATATATATCATTTAAATTTAAAATAATTTTATCTTGAAAATACTTGAGGTTTTACTAAATCTTTACAAAATACTGAATCATTGCAGAATTTTAAACGTAAAAAATAAGTGTAACAAAGTAAGTAGAAGAAGTCAATTCACGTTTTTCAATAAAAACAAAATCAATTTCAATCTATCCAACACCTACACAAAGGTTAGAAGAGACACTACTATGGATGGTCGCAACAACTAGTTTATTCAAAGCCGTTGTTATTTAAAGGACAAAAACAATTTCACATGAGGCCTGCATTAAGTTCATTTGGTAAATCTAGACCCCATTTGCACTACTTGAACAACTCTAATAAGTGGCCAAAAATGGATATCATATTCATTCTCAAAATAATTGATTCAGTTAACTAAACTTAACTACACTTAATTTTTAAGATTTACTTAACTACACTTAATTTTCAAGTACTTATATCAAACTATCAGCACCTACACCAGAGGTATTCTTAACACACCGTCGGGCGCAATATGGTGTGGCACAAGGTCGGGCGCATTGAGCCTGAGAGGCACTACTTTAATAAAAAAAAATTTCGACAGATAAAAACGTTTTTTCTTACTAAAAACAATTGTTAACTATTCTTTGGAAACCTCTAAACATTACAAAAATACTGAATGAGCAATAAAATAGTTTTATATAGTCTTTAAAGGAAACGGAAATGTAGTTAGCAAAAATTACCGAAATGTGTACACCCCTTGATTTAATAATCTTTTGTACAGGTAAAAACGTTTTTTCTTACAAAAAACAATTGTTAACACTTCGTTGTAAACGCCCACACTGTATAAAAATACCAAAGGAGCAATAAAACAGGTTTAATTAGTCTTTAAAGTAAACCTATATTTATTGAACAAAAATTAACAAAAATTAGCGAAGTGTGTACAAATAATTATTCAAAGTGGTATGTGACTATGAAAAATGACATTGAAGTAAAACAAGAACATAATAGATTTCAACAATCGCTGATTCATTTGATTCATCAGCATATATATGTCCTTCTAGCGCTCTGTGATAGCATGAAGAACAAATGAAACAGCATGTGAGACGCAGGTAGCAGTATGGCAGTTTTTACATTCATATTGACTCAATCGTCTGTGACGAGTCTGTAAATAGCATGTTTCACATTTGCGTCGTTTTGGATGTATCCGGGGCTGATCATCAGTTTGATTTGGTTCTTCATGGGGAGCGTATATCTTCAATTTGTATTGGAGGTGTGCTGGCATCCCAATGGACTTCAGACTGCGTGAGCAAGTTGACCAAGCACAAGTTCGTGAGAGAGTTGTTTTATGAACAGTCTTCTTCTCAGATCTGCGTTCCCATTACCCACATAAATGATCTGCGAATTGATTGCACCAATGTTTAACATTGTAAAAAAGATTACCATCGGCCACCGTTTTATATTCCGTGACACGTTGTATGCACCACTCATTTTATCTACCATATCGACTCCTAACTTTGTTGAATTATAGAAACTGATTATTTCTGGTTTATGTTTTTCACCAGTCGAAACATCAATTGCTTGGTCGTCATGCAATGATGATACCAGGAGGACAGTTTTCTTTTTTTGCGGAATGTATGATACCAACGTATCCCCATCAAGACTGAAGCCAAAAGTAGAGGAGTACTGTGCTCTGTCTTTGGTGACAATGAAATCTCGGGGCAGCTCTCTTCTATTTTTTTTTATCGTGCCAACGTACGACAGTTTTTTCTGTTTTAGTTCATTGACAAGACTCAATACCAATATTCGATAGACGCAAATATCGCAACAGCTGGAACCAGAAATAGCAGGAAAGTGAAACAGCAACTTTCGTTGCTATACATAAACATGTTCTTGCTCTACAACTACGTAGAGACGCTATATGCAATTGCTTTGCATTATCATAAAACACAATATTTTATTTCCATTGGATATTACAACACATGTTCAACAAAATGTCTTTGTCCCATGATCGGGCGCAATGTGCTTGCAAAGCAAATTCCAAAAACATACTCAAGTTTATAAATAATTACGAAATATTTTATAATATGACATTACTAATGAAACAATGTGATATAGTATTAAAAATAACTGGGAAAACTTATGAGCCTATGAGATCATTTCGTCTATCAACCGAAAATGAAAAATGAAAACCACTAACTGACCTTGCCATTGTTATAAGCACTGGAAAAGCGGAAGCTACTAGGATGGAGACCTCGCAAATAAATTTAGCGGGGGAGGGGCAAACAAAAGAGTTCGAGGTGTGCCAAGCAGATCGGTTGCGCCCGACGGAATGTTAATATAAGTATACCTAATAGGACTTGTAAACATTAAAAAAAAAAGTAATTATACACGAGATTTTGTCTAATTGCCATCATTTTCCTGGCCCTCCAAAAC
Source organism: Thereuonema tuberculata (assembly GCA_023159025.1). Classification (NCBI taxonomy): domain Eukaryota; kingdom Metazoa; phylum Arthropoda; class Chilopoda; order Scutigeromorpha; family Scutigeridae; genus Thereuonema; species Thereuonema tuberculata. Next base: position 6,694 of record JAFIDM010064925.1, read on the forward strand.
CGGAAGTAGCTTGACCAAAAAACCTTCTGATTATTTCTTTTCACTTAAAATGAAGTTCGTAAATCGTTCCCTGAAAGAGCACAAAAAACTTTCTTTGTATTTTCTTGCTCATTTTTTAACATCTGATATTTTACATAAATTTTTAATTTTGATTTTTTAATATCTCGCTTTCGCTTAATTTAAAGAGTTCAAATTTGAATTGCTAATGAAATTAATAAACAATTAAATAGTTTTTTAGAGTTTAAACCTTGAACTGTTCTCAATTTTTCATGATTACATAATCCAAAGTATCTTTGATTCTGTCTGTTTCATCATTGGAAACCAAATGTTGAGGAAAGTAGCGGTGAATTAGGAAATTCATCAATTTTTAGAGACTGACTGTGTTTTAGGGCATTTGTGAATAAATCAATTCACAGCATTCTACTAAACACAAAACAACGCGACCCCTTACAATTTGCTACTCAAACACTTACCTTGTTAACAGGGATACTAGCATTGGTTGGAGCGCAGATATCATTTATTCAAGCTAGTTTTAATTCAAAAATTCAGGGTTTGAACGTTTTTCAAAACAATTCTGAAAAAATTGTGTTTATTTAAATTTAATTTAAAGAATAAATGTAATTTGAAGGTCATTGTGTTTCTGAAATGTCATCAAATGTTTATTGTAATGCTTATGAAGGGATAGCAGGTTAATACACTCAATCTTCTAAGAAATTTTTTAATTCATTCATACACTGTGAAAAGAAAACGCAAAATTTGCAGAAAAGTAATGAAAGACTCAGAGATTTTGAACTGTTCTCTGTTTCGTGATTACATATCGCAAAATATCTTTGATTTCGTCTGTTTTTTCACCGGATACCAAATGGTGAGGAAAGTAGCGGTAATTAATAAATTGATCAATTTTTAAAGACTGATAGTGTTTAAGAGCATTTATGAATAAATGAATACCCAGGTTCCTAGTAAACACAAAACAATGGACCCCCTTACAATTTGCTAGTAAAACGCTTAACTTGTTAACAGGAACACAAGAATTGGTTGGAGCGCAGATATCATTTATTCAAGCTAGTTTTAATTCAAATGGTCAACTGTTATTTTAGGATGCTCGTGAAATTGAACTCATTTAGAATGTCTAAATCCATTTTGCACCTGGACAACTCTGAGGAAGTGGTTACATTGAATCCTAGATACCACATTCAATTTATGTATTTAAATATTTGGAGAATTTTTTTTACTAAACATTATCTGTATTGATAATTGTGATAATGTCTGTTTCTTAAAAATACATCCATGAAATAAACCTACATGTTATAAACCTACACAATGACTGAAATAATCAGTGATAAATTAATGGTGGAACTTTTTCTTTAAAAGCAGAACTTTATTATCAACTTCATTTAATAAGACTTTCTTTAATTATCTTGCTTTGTAGAAAGAAAGCCTGTTTCAACTTGAAGAAAGTAAAATAACAAAACTAAAGAATTAAAGTCAATTCTTCTAAGTAATTGTTGTAAATACTAATATCTAATCAGATCTATAAAAATATATTAATGTTTATCTGCAAAATTTCATGTGGAAAGGATCTTAGAAGGTTTATGAACACCAAAATATAAACAGACAATAAGACCAATTTCTTTCGTATGAAAGTTGATGCAATCACTGATTTACAATTTGAGTTACAACGTCGACAATATAATAAACTGACACTCCCAATCACTTACACGTATTAGTAACCTATAGATACCATTCGTAGAAAGAATTTGTACTGTGTATCAAGATGAATTTGATCAAATCATAGATACCTTTTGTGATTTTACATCATTATAGTGACTGGAGAGTAGTTGGTTAATTAAAATTAATAAGAAAAAGCTACTTCTGTGAAGGTAATTCAACTGCGTGTTTACTAATTTCGTTACAGATGGATGGAAAATGTTTAAATGAGAGAGAATAACCTCAACTCTGGAATTAACAAACAAATAATAATTTCATATCAGTATTGTATAAAGTACAATCACCAAATACCATTTCCCTTTGTTTTTTATGTTAAAAGTATATTTTGTTTTTGATAGAAAAAAAAACAAAAAAACATAGCTGTTATTAAGAAATATATTCTTTTATTATATTTTGTTGTAAAAATGGCGAATAATGCGAAGTTAATTTTAGAAAAGTAATTTAATCTTCCACAATTTTAATCAATACAATTTTTAATTCTTTAAAAATAACTGTTGCACCAATCTATTATATAAAAATGAATGTTTCTTTCTTTCTTTGTTCTTTATTCACTCCTAGGCCTTTTGACCTATCTGGACCAAACTTTACAGAATTACTCTTTAGGATCCTGCACAAAAGATAGGCTACCTTGGAACCGGGACACCCCCCCCCAGAGGGGTTGAAAAGGGGTGAAAAAGTCAAAGGTGCACCTGGTGGTGACAATGAGAACTAAAACCATTCTTATATGCCGTATGCGTTCCTATACCATTCATCAGTTTGCGATGAAACTTTGGGTAGTTCTTGTGGTCACGCCCGCGAAGCTTTCTGAATTAGCAGAACACCATTATATTTAGGGTCCCTTCTCGGGTCCCCCAAGTCTACTGCAAAAAGTAAAAAATTCGTTCTCCTATGGGGGGGGGGGGGCAGGAACACCACCTTTCCATGAGGGGAAGGCGATACGTCTACGTAAGTGTCTCATCCCCGTCCGACCGGGTCCTTACGCTTAGGGCCCCTTCTCGGGCCCACAAGTCTATTGCAAAAAATTAGAAATCGATCCCTTAAGGGGTGCAGGGACACCATACATGGAAGGGGGGGGGGAAGAGACAAGGGTATAAGTGTCCCATCCCCGATCGACACCGAGACCTTATTTTGGGGGTCCTTCTCGGGCCCCCCAAGTCTAATGCAATAAGTTAAAAATTCGTCTCCTATGGGGACAGGGTACCACACTTGGATGGGTTGAAGGCGACACAAGGATTTAAGTATCCTATACCGACCCACAACGGGCCCTTTTTTTCTTTGAGTGGCGTTGTAACGCATGCCGGGTTCAGCTATTAACAAATATTTTAATATATAAAAAATTATCTTTTCATCATTTCAGGTTTTTGTCAAAATTTTTTGAGTTGAAAATATCGAGTAATACTTCTAAACACCCAAAAAAGTGACTGATTTTGAGTATTAATTTAAATTAATTGCTGAATATTTTGAAAATTAAAAACAAGAAAACTGAAATCCCAGATGCTTTACAAATTCTTATTTAAATTTTCAGAATTTTAGATGCATTGTAAAAAAGAAATATATAAAAGAAATAAAAAGTTTCCAGTTGCCTCTATTTGCTTGAGTCTCGACCATAAACATCATGAGTTAACAAATATTTCAAGAAAATTTAAGGGTACAACTGAACTGTAAATAAACTTTTTTATGTATAAAAGTATATATTTTATCTCTTTTTTGTTAATTTCTTTGAAACAAATTGATTTAACAAAAAAAATCCTGCTAATAATAAATCTATCTGCTTGAGTGTTGACCTCGGCTAAGATAGAATCATAAATTTTCCCAAAAGAAAAAATATATCCGTCTTCAAGATAGCGGATGAATTTTTGTTTAAACTTCTCCAAAATCTCATTACGTGATAAATTTCTACAGATGGATTAACTTAAATGATTAGAATCCGTTTCTTAAGACATCAAC
>JAFIDM010064927.1:0-10368 GCA_023159025.1 Thereuonema tuberculata
ACTCCTGTTCCGACAATTCTCACACCCACTCCTGTTCCGATATTGCTCTTCAACCACTCCTGTTGCAATAATTCTCTTCACCCATTCCTTATTCCGAAAGTTCTGTTCACTCACTCCTGTTCCGATAATTCTCTTCATCCACTCCTGTTCCGAAAATTGTTTTCATCCACTCCTGTTCCGAAAATTCTCTTTACCCACTCCTGTTCCCATAATCCTCGACACCCACTTCTGTTCCGATAGTCTTCTTTACCCATTCCTGTTCCGATAATTCTCTCACCCACTCCTGTTCCGATAATAGTTTTCAACCACTCCTGTTCCGATCATTTTTTTCACTCACTCCTGTTCCAATAATCCTCTCAACCCATTTCTGTTCCGATAATCTCCTTCACCCACTCCTGTTCAGATAATTCTCTTCACCCATTTCTGCCCTAAAAATGCCCAATTATTTTCTTATTTACCAAACTTTATGGGAGCAAGAAACTTTGTTAGATTAAAGATGAAAAAAATAAAACAAAATGAGAAATGTTGAATCATGGAAACATTGCACATCATTTAACTTTTTAACTTAAAAAATAGAAACTTTCATAAGAGAATTTAAAAAAAATTGAAACTTAATTAATTTCTATAAATTAAAACGAAATGAATAGAGTTAAAACTATTTATTAAAATTTGCTATAAGTATTAGTAATGAAACAACTATAGTATCAAAGGATTGAATTATTGTTTGAAATGAAAAAGAAAAAGGAAGTTTTTGGTATGATCGAGTGAGAGTTAGAGTTTTCATCAAGTCTTTTGATTGGAAAAAATAAGATTTCAAATTAATTTGAAAATCTAGGAGGAGAAGTAGAATTTTGATGATATGTTAGATTTGGAAGAAAAATAACATTTTAATTGGAAAAGAAATAAAAAAATTATGCTATACCATATAACAAAAAAAAAATGAAATCACAATTAAAAAAAAGAATCAAATTCTTACTTCGTCCTTTTCACAAAATATTAATAACTAGGCCATCTCCCGTGTACAGATTGTTCGTTATAGATATTTGAAGAAGAGATTTATTTAGATGGATGCTGGTTGATATAGATGTTAAATGAAGATCATAGCTTATATACGATACTCCTGGCGACGAATTGATTGTGACAGTTCTTTCGAGTGAAGATAACCAAATTCTGATGACTTGTGAATCTAGACAAATTTTCCTCTTTGACGGAGACTTCAGACAAATTTTACCTGTAGTCAAGAATGGCCGAGATTTCGACATTATTAAGTTCTTTGAAAAGATCTTATCCTTTCTCTCGTTGTCCATTTCGATACTAATTGATTATCGATGATAAAACGATGGTTTATATGAGATAATCCAAGAATAATCGATTCCAATGAAAGGGGTTAAAGCAACATTTTTAAGTTTTGAAGACTCTTTTCAAGCCATCTCTTTTTCAAGCATAATAAAATTGGAATAAGTACAACAAAACAAAATAGTTGGAAGCTTAAAGAAATATCAAAAACACGTGAATCAATAAGTTTAGTTCTTTTTACAAAAATATATTAATAGGGTACAATTCAATTATTAAAAGTAATAATAATAAGAAAATAAAATTAGATAATCTAACAAAACTCGATTCCAAAAAAAGCAGTTAACGCATTATTTTGAAGTTCAATAATGCTCATTTTGAATTTGTCGACTTCCTCGTGACAATAAAAAATGAAAAACCGTTTTTCATTGTTGCACTAACGTTGGGGCACAACAACAATAACAATTGCAGAGATAAGTCAAAAAACATTATGAAAAGAGTTGTAGTCCCTATGGTGTAATGGATAACACATCCGACTTCGGATCAGAAGGTTGCAGGTTCAATTTCCGTCGCAGAAATTTCATTGTAAAAATTATTTCTATTTTCCATTTGCACAGAAAATTGCGCCGGACAAGCAGACACACAGACAGACAGAGAAATAAAAGATTTTAGTAATATAGATTAAAACGTTTCACTCGGATCTTTCGCGACCTTCCTCAGATGTATTCTACTACAGAGCCGTTAAATTGAATTTGAATGTAAATACACATCTCACAACAGTAACCACATGTGGGCAATATTGTGAGATTTTATGTATCATCCTATTAAGAGGCAAAGGTTGTGCGGATCTTTATAAATTTGTAAATTTGTAAGCAGCGTCGGAGATGTAACCAATCACAGTGCAGCGTTGGAACACGTCAGGCATGACGTCACGCCCCTGTTTTGAGATGGCGTCTCAAATATTCGCTCCACTTCACTGCGACGGATCGCGATTACACAATTTTATCAGCGTATTGAGATTTTTCTCTCATATAAATGAAGTTCACACTGAAATGCTTGAAGTTCATGCGTCAAAATTTATCTGAGAGTTTGCAAAACCTCAGTTTTTACATACTTTCGGCTGTGTAACCGCTCGCTCACAAATCAACGAAGAAGGGGACAATGACGAAGCATGTGCTGTCATTGTTGCCCAGACAGGATTATTGGTATTGGCTGTTGGACATTCGTCATTGTTATTGTTATTGTTGAAACTGGTAAATCAATTTTTTATTTTCTTTTATTTTAATAAAATTTGGCTTAGTCATTCAAATTATATGTGGGATGTTGAGGAAGTCATGGCTTTTAAAAAATGAGCTTAGAAATTCTTTTTCAATCTTGTGTTTTTCAAAAATTTCTGGATATTTCAAAAATGAGGAATTTGTTTTACTTCCGTTAATATTGCCTATTCTTTTAGGGCAGCAGGTTGCTATATTTCATAATGAGAAACCACAGCGCTGGCTACTACGTGGTAAAATCAATTTTTTTTTTCATTTTAACAATATTATAATATTGTTAAAAATTTGGCTTAGTCATTCAAATTATATGTGGGCTGTTATGGAAGTCGTGGCTTCTAAAAAAATTAGCTTAGAACATCTTTTTCAGTCTTATGTTTTTAAAAAATGTGGAATTTGTTTTACTTCCGTGAATATTTCATGGGTCGCAACTAGTTATTATTTAAATTCAAATTCAATTTAGCGGCTCTTGAGTAGATTTTGCCCGAGAAAGGTCGGCAAGAAATCTGACTGAAATACTTATAAGAAATAAAGGATTTATAATGTTCTATATTTATGAGTAATAGCTCAGTTAGGAATGTACGAGTGATTTAGAAGAATTGTTAGAATTTCTGAGGAAAAAGTTTTCTTGCTAAAAAATAGAAATTATACTTTGGAAAAAAATTAAATTTTCGTAAATATTGACATTTACCAAATATTAGTGCAAAAGAACATTGAATATTTATCCGCAAGCCATTTATAAAGCTAATCAAATTTTAACCTACATGAAGTTGATATTCTCCATGGATTTCTGGTAGGTGTTTCATTATTATACAGACTATAGTTGCAGATTCACGATATCTTACTAAAGTCACTAAATGAAAAAAAGAAAGCAAAAACAGAAAAGTTATTTATTATAAATTAAGTGCAGCATTATGTTTTAATTTGTATTTTCAAAGTAATTGTTTAAAACCTTATGCATTTTCATGAATAAGATACTTGATTAAATAGAGAGAAAAAATCACGACTTGACAGTAAATATGCCTTCGCAGTTTGAGCCAACATCAACGGGAATCCTGAAAGGCTGTTTCATCCTTCTTAGGAATCATCAGCAGAGTTTTCCTTCATGTTTGGCTCAGACTGTGCGAAAGCTAATGGAAAAGCATTATAATTAAATTCCTTAGTGCTTTTCAGTTACTGTGGATTACTGTGGGATCTGCAGCGACCCAATGGACCTCAATATAATTTGCCTAAACCTATATATACTATTCAATGAATGAAATAGAGGGATAATCTTTTAATCTAAAACTAAAGACTGGAACTAAAATGATCTACATTTTTTATAAAGCTATATTTCTCTTTAATTAAGAGAAATACATTGGAATACTATGTAACTATGTAAAGGAGAAGGATAGATGAGAAAGTAAAAAAAAATAAAAAAAAATAAATAAATAATAAAATAAAAAAGAAATCAAAAAAGGATGGGATGATGGGAATGGAATGGAGTTCATTGGCCCTCAGGATTGGGTGCCAAAGATGGTTTAGAAGATTATTATTTCTTTTGATTTAATAATATTAATATTATTTTAAAATTTAATCTTATTTTTTTAATTGTTTATATATATATTCTTATTTAGTTTATTTAGTTTATTTATTTACAGTATTCTTGTTTATCATGTATATTAAAAATTCTTTTATGAAATTATATACAGGGTGCTTATAATTAAAGTTGCGATTTCAAAACGCCCTGATTGACTTAATATTTTCCCAGAACAATCGTGAGGTAATGGAATTTTGTTTGCCGAAGCATAAAAATACCATATTGTCCGGCGTATAAGACGACTAGGCGTACAAGACAACCCCCAATTTTTCCAATTAAAATATAGAGTTTGGGATATACTCGCCATATAAGACTACCCCTCTTCCAACGTACACCAAATAAAAATTAAAAAACATCAGATTTGATTTCAATATGGTAATTTTAATTCAAATGCTTATGACATGCAGATACTTAGCAGGAAAAATGTCACTTATAAACAGAATGCTGTTTGTCATCAAACATGTAAACATAAAACAGTGCAAATGGATTAAACTTTTCCTTTAAAAGCGATGTACCTTTTATTACAAATTCAAAAAAGATATGGAATTGCCAGGTTGAACCTTTCCAGATGATCAAAATATCATCCGCATATAATCAAAATTAATTTTATTCTATGATAAGATGTTTTTTACTTCAAAATCGTTGAAATGTATATTACAGTGTGTCCCTGAGATAGGGCTACCCCTCGGAAAACCATCTCTTGTTTATATCATATATGGTTAAATTGAAAAAAACAATTTAAACATATTAATTCTAATAATTCTATTACTTGTTTACAATTATAACATTTTGTTTTCTTCCATAATTGTTTGATTCTTATTGCACATTTCTTCGATTATTGTCAAAGTTTTGTCCACTGGTATCGATGTTTAGATGTTAACGACATCTAAAGAAAATAATCTAAATTTATTATTGTTGTTAGAGTTAAAAAACTTCAACTTACTAATGGCCTGGTTTGTGTTTTGTACTATGGGATTCGCATTTAATTAAGATAGCTTATTTAAGAAAGAGTTCAAGAATTTTGCCAAATTTTGAAGTGGCGATCCGAATGAGTTTATAATAGGTCTCATAGGAATTCCTTCCTTGTGTAATTTCGGCCGAGGTTCAAATTTTGGTTCATTGGCCATATTATTAGTTATTTCTTCATATTTTTTACATGAAATAATGTTATCATTTTTCATTTTATGAACATTACAAGAAATGTCATCAGTGTAATATGATATTAAATTATGAATCAATACATAATTTCTCCACAAAAAAAGCTTTAATATGGAATGGTTTACAAAGGATTACTAATAATACTCTAGATGAAACAAGTGGTCGAATAAAAATTGAAGAATTCAGGAAGGATTAGGTTTTACCTGCGAAATATAGAAATGATGAAAAGATTTTGTAGTTGGAATTATTATTCATAATTCATCCTCTTCCCAATTATTTGTTTATGTTAATATTTTTTAAGAGTTCTCTCTTTTCCGAAACATGAACATTTTACCATGAAATGTTTGAGACTCCTCTTCATTTTTATCCCAATTTAAACATATTGGTCCCTTTTCAGACGAATTTTCTATTCTTTTATTTAGCGCCAGTGATCCCATTCTGCACTGGAAAAGTAAAGAACTTCCAAAGGAATTATCATAAACATTCTGATATAGGGGAGTCCTTTTATTTTTAAATTCTAATGGTAAGGTTTTGTATTTATTAATAAAAAATTTTAAATTTATTAATTTTTCTAAATCTGCACTTTTTACACAATTATTAATAAGATGGTGACAATTTTTTTCGATTCTATGTTTATTTTAATTTCTTCTGTTTCGTAATATTCTGCTAAGTATTTCAATTTATCCACCCATTTGCTTTTTTCTGATTTATTTTCAAACACCTTTCTATACCATCAATTTTATTCATGAAAGTCAACCTCCACAGATATTTTAATTTCCTTGAAGCTTCTCTCCTAAAGAATTTGCTTCTCTGCTACACCCCATTTCACTTTGAACTGCTGTAGTACGTGTCAAAATGTTCCGCCCTATAAGTTTTTTTTCCAAATGTCTTTGAATATTTGTCAATTTCTGAAGTTCGATTTCTATATTAATTATAGTTTCGTTACCGTAAGTTAGAAAAGGCACAGCCAATGATTTCCACAATATTCTATTTAGTTCTACTTTACTGTAGCTTTTATTACACATGCTCCTTATCCAACCACTTAGTTTATTTGCTTTGATTAAAAAGCACATTAACAACATAATAAAGATTTGTCCCTCATTAGTTATTAATATTCCTAGATATTGATATTCATTGGTCTCTTTCATTTCCCAATTATTAATTTGCCAATAGACAAGACATCGGCTGATCCCTCTGCGCAGCCGCAGGGCAGTCATTTCAAATACGTAAAACCAGGAAAAGTTCGATTTATTTTTGAACTTACCGGTGTATGTATAACTCATGTTTGTGAAAAATGAAGCACCATGAAGAAAACATTCAAATGAAGTGAAACTTACAGGAAATGTAAAGCAGGGTATGATATGGAAATGATTAAAATTTGGGAAAGATTTGCACATGCCTAGCCTGCGACGCCTTCTGAACTGTCGTGTAAGAGCGTATAAGTAAAGGACTGTTATGGATCCAGACAAGTAGTGTTTCATCATCAGTGAGCTGTACACGTGCTACTAGAATCAGTAGGCCTTGTCGACGTAGTAGGGCGCCTTATAAGCAGGCTACGGAGTTTGAACGGTGCTCGTACGGGGCATGATGCAACAAAAGCGATGCGAGTGTGGAACCAGTGGACTAAGGAGAATAGACGAGTTGAAAATCCGGAATTGGATCACAAAATGTGACTACATCACGGGATGATAGACCACATCCGCATGGTAGTGATGTTCAGCTTCTTCTCGAGTGTTAGCACAACGTTGGAACATTGCAACAGGACTGATATTATCTCGTTCCACGGCGATATCAAGGAGATCGCCAACTTCCAGACTGTATTGTCCAGTATCATTACTGCACGAACGATAGGCGTGATGGTTTGGGGATCAATTGAGTATCATAGGCGATGTCGGCTGCTACGAATTCTGGGCAATCTCAACAGCAACCGCTACACCAGGGAAGTTGTGGTTATCCAAAAATAGGGTAAACGATATGTTCTCTGGGAAAGGCTCACTTGAAGACCACCTACCGCCCTAATGGGGCATTTCCGGACATTGGTTCCTACACGTGGTTTGAATATTACGAGGGTGGTTTGATAAGTTCTCGGAACGGAATAGAAAAAAAATACGTACATCACTAAAACTTTTTTATTTTTCAATGTAGTCTCCTTGTAGATTAATGCACTTTGTCCAGCGATGTTCCAATGCTTTCATCATATCTCTAAAATGAGATTCCTCAAGGCCTGCAAATTATCCGTAAACTTCAGCTATCAGTTCTTCTTTTGAAGAGAATCTCCGTCCACCAAGGAAAATTTTCAGCTTTGGGAAGAGATGGAAGTCTGATGCAGCCATATCAGGCGAATATGGCGGGTGTGGCAACAATTCATACCTTAGTGCGTGTAATTTTGCCATGACGACGGCAGATGTGTGCGGGCGTGCATTGTCTTGATGGAAGATCACTTCCTTCTTTGCTAAACCTGGCCTTTTTTCGCGTATCTTTTGTTGTAATTGTTCCAGGAGCTTAGCATAGTATTCTTCATTAATTTTTTTCTCGCTGGGGAGATAATTTATAAACAGAATCCCCTTCACATCCCAGAACACTGATGCCATGACCTTTCCGACCGAATGAATTGTCTTTGCTTTCTTTGGTGGAGGAGAATCAGCATGTTTCCACTGCTTTGACTGTTGTTTTTTCTCTGAGATATAGTAGTGGACCAAAGTTTCATCTGTGGTCACAAATCGGCGTAAAAAATCTTGTTTGTTTCTCCAAAAATGGGCCAAGCATTCCTCCGACATATCCATTTTTATGCGTTTTTGATCCAGCGTCAAGAGTCGCGGCACCCATTTTGCAGATATTTTTTTCATATGTAATTCTTCAGTTAAAATGTGATATACCCTTTCAGATGACATCTGGCAACCTTGAGCAATCTCTCGCACTTTCAATCGGCGATCCTCAATTACTATTTTGTGCACTTTTGCAATGATTTCCCGGGTAGTGACACATCTTGGCCGACCACTGCGTGAATCATCATCTAAGCTCTCCCAACCGAATTTAAATTCGTTTGTCCACTTTGCAACAGTTGAATATAAGGGAGAAGAGTCCCCAGTGTATTCTGGAAATCGGCATGAATGCCCTTTGCTTTCATACCCTTCTTTACGAAGTACTTAATCACTGCTCGAATCTCGACTTTTTCCATTTTCGCAAATCACTAAGCGGGAACAACATTAGAGCCACGTCACCGCCGCAGCTGTCCTCCAAGAGCACTGACGTGACACGTGTTTACAGGCAACAGTCGAATGAATATCACGTGAAAAACTCGTGGCGCTAGCGCTGACCTCTGGTGGTGATTCCGAGAACTTATCAAACCACCCTCGTGCACACGAATTTTGCAACATCCTATATATATATGCAGTACATATTTATTTATTATGTTAGATATAGACATAAAAATGTTTGAGTTTCAAAGATATGTATTTTCTGCATTGTTTAATATATACAGTCATGACATCTCTCAAATGGAAATGCATTTCCGAAATTTATACAAATTTGATTCCGTCGCTCAAAGTTTCACAATGTGCGCACTTTTCGTCACCCAGTACACATCCAGGCAGTAGTCTGATTCCTAACAGACTCGATGAAGAATGTCGAATGTGATGTCCTCCTCAGCATGGCTGATCTATAACTTTGTATTATTGCTTTACGTGCGCGGATTGAAAAGATTTTTTTAAAACATGGACAATACTAAAAAAACTTTAGCACACATAATAAAAATTCAAAATAGTGAGTCATCTAAACATTAAGAAAAGGCAAAAAGATACTTGAAACGGTCGGTTTCAACCCGCCATAACTGCAGGTTATCTTCAGCATTACTTGATATCTGTAGATGGAATCTTATATTAATAATGTAAATTTAATACAAAATTTAATTAGAATATTATTATAAGGCTTGAAACGAAATTTAATAGTTATTGATTATTTATGAGGCAAATTAAAATAAATTTTGCATATTAAATTAGAAGCGCTACGTCAATAAAGTAAAAGACATAAAAAGAGAAGCGTAGCCTCGTAATGGGTAGCGAGAGTGAACTGTAGTAAGTAGATGACAGGAAGAATCTGAAGTCCAGAGTATGTTGACAGCAGACGTCAGAACGGCAACATCGTCTCCCGAGAAGCATGATGCATTATGGGTAGGAGCGAGACAGCTGAGACATCCAAGTGAGATGACCGCCAAGTCAGCTGATAGAACTGAATCGAATGAACTGAGTATCAACGGACAGAATCCTATGCCTTTGAGTGAAACGTCAAGATTATTCCCGGTATTCCAAAGTGAAATGTAGTGAAATTCAAGCATGGTAAATAAGTGGAATCTTCACGACGAACTGTAAGTACTTTTACAACTCATTTAATAAATGCGAAATGTCAAGACTACGGAAATTATTTGTGCAGCCAAGTCTAATTTTGAAGTGTGTTTAAAAGAAGATATTTATCTACGAGAAGAAACTAACTGCTCAAGTAAAGTTAAATAATTCAATTAAAGATAATTGATAATTATCGGAGCCTAATTATTATTGGATCATATTGAAGATTTAAGTTTAAAATACAGTGAAAATGAAAGTGAATATTAAGTGCGAGAAACATACTAATATTAGTGATGTAGTGCTACGTTTTCAAAGTGAAAATTGGGCTACGATAATTATCATTGTTATTCAATCATCATATGAAAGTTGATAAGAGGTGTTAATTTCAAAGTGATTTAATTAGTGACATTTAAACGTAATTGTTGGGAACAGTGTTTCTTCACTAAGATAGTGGAAATTATAATTACTCTTTTGTTACATAATTAAATATCGCATTGATATTTACGAAGCGCATTACTTTGAATTCTACAGAAGTAATCTGAAGGATTTACTTCGTGCGTTTTTCAACGTGTGTGATAGCGAAGAAGAGGACGATACAATCTGAACACTATTAGAACTTATTGACGATTGAATCATTTAATATAAGACGATAAACGAACTTTATTCATAGCGACCTTTGAATAATATTTTATTAATTCAATTGTGTCTGTGTGTCTGGAAAAAAAAA
>JAFIDM010064928.1:0-10368 GCA_023159025.1 Thereuonema tuberculata
TTGACTGGCATGCAAATACTTTTTGACCAGATCCGCTGAAATCTACATAGCATGAGAAGCCATAGTTATGATCAAAATTACTGATGCAAAGACTCGGGGTAAAAAGATAAGGGACTTTGAAATTAAAGCAAAATCTACGCTTAAAAAATATAACATCGCATACTTAGTGATTATTCGAGACCAAAAAAGGGGGGTTACCTTACAAAAGGTCTGGTAGTTCTAATTTTTTGATATGTTGTCTAGGATGGTTAGTAAGTGCTTAAAATGCAAAATGCACAGTTCCTCCCCCGCCGCGCCAGCCGCCATCTTAAAAAACCCAAAAATAATCGGCACTTTGTTTAGATTTTCGCTTAAAACGTCTGTTTGGTGCATTTTATCTACAAAAGAGTTCCACTCAGTGTTGTAGAGAATACAATTTCCTACAATTTAGTTTCTAAATTTTGTTTCTAGGACTGATAGTTACGGAGATATGCACTTTTTGAAAAACCAAAAAAATACGCACTTTTCGGAAATTTGGCAAACTTTGAACTTCAGGACGCTGTAATTCAGTTATAGCCTATTCTAAGGAAATAAATATGAGAATAAAATTTGTAGGGAATTTAATTACCTACAAAACGCATGTATACGTTTATGAACCAATCCTACGAGTGTTGTGTAAAATAAAAAATCCAGAACAACGGAATATTGCTGGTTTTTGCTATTGTGACGCACTAGTCCAGCAAAAAGAGACCAAGAAGGAGGTGTCTTACAAAAGGTCCGGTAGTTCTAATTTTTTGATATGTTGTCTAGGATGGTTAGTAAGTGTTTAAAATGCAAAATGCACAATTCCTCCCCCGCCGCGCCCACCGCGCCCGCCGCCATCTTAAAAAACCAAAAAAATTGATACTTTCTTTAGATTTTGGCTTATAACTTTGTTTTGTTGCGTTGTAGCTACAAAACAGTTCTACGCAATGTTGTAGAGAATACAATTTTCTATAATTTAGTTTTTAAATTTTGTTTTTAGGACTAATAGTTAGGGAGATATGTTTGTTTTGAAGAAATAAACAAAAATGCACTTTCTGGAAACTTGTCAAACTTCTAACTTTAGGACGCTGTAATTCAGTTATGGCCTATTCTAGGGAAACAAGTATCAGAATAAAATGTGTAGGGAATTTAGTTACCTACAGACACATGTAAATTTTTTGACCCTATGGAGATTGGGGTAAAAAAAAATCAAAAACAACGGAATATTGTGGTTTTTGTTATTGTGATGCACAGAGTATCTAAAAAAAATTCACCAATTACCTTCCAGTGTTGGCTTGAAATTGGTGTGTACATCAACCCTACTTGAGTTTCGGACATGAAACTGAAGATGCTGACAGGTTGATAGTTGCCACAGCTAAATGCCTCTTCCCCACGTACGATGCCGTCGTCATTGTCGGTGAAGACATTGACCTACTCGTCCTGCTGACTGGCACAACACCTGGGGTCAGCAATGTCTACCTCAAAAAACCAGCGAGAGGGAAACAGCCAGACGCAATCTACTCCGCATCCTTCTACACGTTCAACTCCACAGGCTGTATCTTGCTCCTGCATGCAATATCGGGCTGCTACACCACTTAAACCAATTTTGGGTTTGGAAAGAATAAATTCTGTCAACTTTTTAGGAAAGACCCATCATTGCTGGAGGAGGCGGAGAGGTTCGCGGACCTCGCTGCCACTCCCCACGAAATTTCAGCAGCAGGGAAGAAAATCTTGGTATCCCTGTATGCTGGCAGTAACGAGCAGTCATTGAGTCACTTCGCTACAGCAAATTCATGACCAGGACCAATCTGGCTACACTACCTCCGACCACTGAATTTCCGGTCATGGAGTGGATGGGGATTGTCAAAGACCCGATCGAGTGGGCTGGTGTAGAGGAGCTCGAGGACTGCAACCCATCAGGATGAGTAGCGACGCTGCTCCTCCAAACCTGCTTAAGACCATCTCATGCAGATGCACAACTGGCTGTATGGGGGGGGTGCGGCTGTAGAAAGGCGGGCCTCAATTGTTCCGCCCTATGCAAATTCTGTGCTGGCCAAGAATTTGACAACAGGAATGAGGTCCTCGTCGACGACGAAGAGACGACGATCGAGATCGCCATTTGACGAAAATGAAGATCCCGACTTCATTGACTCACCCCCTATGAAACGAGCAAAGCGGATGTAAATTTGTTTTCTTTTCAGTTTTAGATCAATTAATATCGATTTTGGTATGATTATTAATGCCTTTTGTTCTTACTTTGTTCACATACATGCATCTTTAAAAAGTATCTGCTGTGTTGGTGGGATATTTTAAGTTGAACATCCGCTCTCACCAGTAGGTATTCCAGTGAAATAGTACCTGCCTCATGAGCATTGCGCTGTAACATGTCAGAAACTCAAGTAGGGTTCGTATACACTCCAATTTCAAGCCAACACTGGATGGTAATTGGTGAATTTTTTTTAGATACACAGAGTATCTAAAAAAAATTACCAATTACCAATTTTGTCACAATAACAAAAACGACAATATTCCGTTGTTTTTGATTTTTTTTTACCCCACTCTCCGTAGGATCAAAAAATTTACATGCGTTTTGTAGGTAATTAAATTCCCTACTCATTTTATTCGGAGACATGTTCCCTAGAATAGGCCATAACTGAATTACAGCGTCCTAAAGTTAGAAGTTTGACAAGTTTCCAGAAAGTTCATTTTTGTTTATTTCTTCAAAACAAACATATCTCCGTAACTATCAGCCCTAGAAACAAAATTTAAAAACTACATTGTAGGAAATTATATTGTCTACAACATTGCATAGAATTGTTTTGTAGCTACAAAGCAACAAAACGAAGTTATAAGCCAAAATCTAAAGAAAGTATCAAGTTTTTTTAAGATGGTGGCAGGCGCGGCGGGCGCGGCGGGGGAAGAATTGGGGATTTTGCATTTTAAACACTTACTAATCATCCTAGACAACATATCAAAAAATTAGAACTACCGGACCTTTTGTAAGGTACCCCCTCTTTGGTCTCTATTTGCTGGACTAGTGCGTCACAATAGCAAAAACCAGCAATATTCCGTTGTTCTTGATTTTTGATTTTACACAACACTCCTAGGGTTGGTTCAAAAAAATATACATGCGTTTTGTAGGTAATTAAATTCCCTACAAATTCTTTTCTCATACTTGTTTCCCTAGAATAGGCCATAACTGAATTACAGCGTCCTGAAGTTCAAAGTTTGCCAAATTTCCGAAAAGTACGTATTTTTTTGGTTTTTCAAAAAGTGCATATCTCCGTAACTATCAGTTCTAGAAACAAAATTTAAAAACTAAATTGTAGGAAATTGTATTCTCTACAACATTGAGTGGAACTCTTTTGTAGATAAAATGCACCAAACAGACGTTTTAAGCGAAAATCTAAACAAAGTGCCGATTACTTTTGGTTTTTTTAAGATGGCGGCTGGCGCGGCGGGGGAGGAATTGTGCATTTTGCATTTTTAACACTTACTAACCATCCTAGACAACATATCAAAAAATTAGATCTACCGGACCTTTTCTAAGGTAAAACTCCTCTATTCGTTGGACTATCTATATTGTGTTGCTAATTCTAGAACTGGCCAGTTAAGAGATTAATTACAATTAATACTCATTCTTCTAAAATAAAGGAATATTCAATTTTCACGTTTTCAGTAAAGTTATGAACCACATTGATAGGAAATTCCATTTCTTGGTTTAATATCTCCTCTGCTTCAAATTTGAATGCAATTCTTTCTGGATTTGGCTGTTTCCTTATTTCTTATTTGAAGATCCGGGCGAAAACCAGGCAACTCCAATTCTGATTGGAATGGTTTATTTATTTATTTGTTTATTTACTTATTTATTTATTTATTTATTCTTCAAAAATTATTTATTTTAGTAAAATTTGATGCTTAATAACCAATGAGCCCTACAGTCACCTGACGTATCACATCCATATTTATTCTAATTTATGAATAAAAATGTGTTTAATTATGGAGCTGTCTGGTTTTTTGCACCGGGCACCTATATTTTTAGGGCTTAGAAGCGAATATAATATTTTTAATACAAACGCACTTTATTGTCAAAATATACAAAAAGACATGCCATAACAATTAACTTTTACCAAATGCATTGCCATTATGCTACAAAAAATCGTTTACAGGTCCTTCTCTCAAAATCTCTCTGATATCAACAATCATGTAGTCATTATCACAGGCGATTGCTTCATAACTAGCATGCACATTATCATTGGCTGCTGAATCGGATTTCAGTGTATTGTAGAACCATTTACAATCTGGAGGAAATTACTTTTTTTTTGCTTGATACACAATGCTTCACGGTACAATACATTAACTGGTTCTGGCAGTGTAAAGTGCGAACCCCTGTTCTGTAGCAGAAATGCATCTTGAATTAACGAAGATGAACATGACTAGCAGTTGGTTATATTCGATAATTCTATATTTCGAGATTGTACACCCTTCCCAACCTTGCTGGTTTTCCTTTGTTTTCTTGCTTCACCAACAGTACTCTCATTTACTTTGGCATGGATGGAAATTGGTTTTAAAAATATTATATCGAAATTCGATGAAAAATCTAAAAGCATCCTTTCTTCAGCAAGTACAACAACAAATTTTTGGGAAGCCTTACTTATGTAATGCAAATATACTTTGTCTCTCAAACTATTGTAGATTTGTTTTCTTCTTACAATTCTCTTTTCACTCTGGTTTATCTACAAGTTCTGAATCCTTTCATACAGTTAGAGCATAGTTGAGTAATTTTTTGTTCCTTACTCGGATTTTTTTAAATGATAAAGAGTAAAGCATTTAATATTTGAAACTGGCAAGGAAATGGGTATGAGAGCCATGCAAATACCTCTTGACGAGATCTAGTGAAATCCATATGGCATCAGAAGAGATGATTAAGACCACAATTATTGATTCTTAGATTTCGTAAAGAAATAGATAGGGAGAAAAAAACGCAAAGTCTACGGGGAAAAACATAAGGCTGTAATACTTTGTGATCAGAAAACTTCTAAATTGTATTTATAATTCGAGGACTAGCATTTATAAGAAAAATTATTTTCATATGCTTTTCTTTCCAAAATAACTGTTTTGATTTAAATTGACGTTTTCAATTAATCCAAGTTATTACATGAAGATATTTGATGTAGTTTATTCGTCCTGATCGGAAAGCGTATGAATCAAAAACAGAAAATATTACTTGAAATAAAATTTTACTTGAACCAGCTGTTAACATTTTTTATAGCAATGATATAAATTCATTTATTAAAGATTGTAACTTAGATTTTTCACTGTGTCATTAACAACCAGCTACCATTAATTCGAGTTTTTATTGTCTCAAACAATTGAAGATTTATTTTGTTTCTTCTTCAAATACCATCTCCCTTTTTTCCATAGTGGTTTATCCACAAGTTCTAAATCTTCATCAAATTCGTATTAAAGGCATAGTTTAGTTCTGCCTATTGTTGTGATATTTCGAATTTTAGCCGAAATTCAAATATAATGAATAAAGGAATTTTACTTGAAGACAATCTTTTACTGATTTAAGAGTTGGTTCTGATGTAGTCCAAAGGATTAGGTTTTACTTAGGTTGTTCTGTTACTCTAAGTAAATCTGAAAGAAAATAATGATCTAATGTTTCGAATATAATGAATGAAGGAATTTTACTTGAAGACAATCTTCAAGACGAATGATCGGCCCAATAGCAATAAATCCTTTCACGTGTTCTCTTTATTATATACCAACAATAACATAGTTGTATTAGATATGAATTTATTTTATCTGGGGTCACGGCAGTGCCCCCGCCAAGACGAGCCGAAGGCAGGAAGGGCACTACGTACCTTTTCTAGAAGTGTTTCGTCGTATTTTCGAACCCTCATAGCTTCGGCCTAGATAATACTAGAAAGCTCAAATTTTCAGGATATGATGCAGTTACCAGACTAATGAAATACGCTAAGTTTCATTTATTTAGCTTTTATACTTTGGATTTTATTAATACCTAAAATACGTCGATTCCGTCACTGACTCACTGACTCATGATCATCAAAACCTCTAGGGTACTCATGATCATCAAAACCTCTAGGGTACTTCCTGAAGTCCTAGAAAGCTGAAATTTGGTATGCAGGTTAGGATTAGCACACAAACAACAAAAAAATTAAGAAATCCATAACTTTCACATTCCAACCCCTCATAAAGGGGGGGGGGTCTGGTTATGTATTATCGAACCCTCATAGCTTCGGCCTGGATAATACTAGAGAGCTCAAATTTTCAGGATAAGATGCAGTTACCATACTAATGAAATAAGCTAAGTTTCATTTATCTAGCTTTTATACTTTTGATTTTATTAAGATCTGAAATACGTCGTACCCTCAATGCTTCGGCCTAAATAATACTGTGTAATAATGTGATTTCTTACAAAAGGGCAAACAGCTTGTATATACAAGTTGACCAATAGAAAAACAGAAAAGTAGGGTATTGAAAAAAAATCCATTTTCTAAATAATCTTAAAACTAAATTTAGTTGTAATAGATAATCCCACCCAAAACATTTCATGTAAAATACGTTGTCAAGACTCACATGCTCATAATGCTTTCACTGTTAAAAAGATATGAGATCTCATGTAGAGCCAAGCCGCTAACTCTACGAGGCCTAACTCTACAAGCCCTAACTCTAAAAACCCTATATCTTGGTCAAAAAGTATGGCTTGGCCGTTTCATGGAACTATTTCATCTCACCCAAAACATTTCATGTAAAATACGTTGCCAAGATGCTCATAATGCTTTCACTGTTAAAAAGTTTTCAGATTTCATATAGTGCCAAGCCCCTCACTATATATGCCTAACTCTAAAAACCCTACTATCTTTGTCAAAAAGTGAGCCTTGGCATACTCCATATCCTTTACATAACTCCATGGGATTGTCTGTGTGACAGCCACGAAACGGCCAAGGCATACTTTTTGACCAAGATATAGGGTTTTTAGAGTTAGGGCTTGTACAGTTAGGCCTCGTAGAGTTAGGGGCTTGGCTCTACATGAGATCTCATATCTTTTTAACAGTGAAAGCATTATGAGCATGTGAGTCTTGGCAACTTATTTTACACGAAGTGTTTTGGGTGGGATTTCATTTCTTTTTGTAGGATGAGATCTGATAACTTTTTAACAGTGAAAGCGTTATGAGCAAGCGAGTCTTGGCAAACCCTTATTTTACATGAAATGTTTTGGGTGGGATTATTATTACAACTTAGTTCATTAATATCTAGTGGTTATTGGAACCCCATTTCGACCTTCTTTTTAGACAGTAGTTTTCTTAGACAATATAAACTACAGCCTGTAACATATAGAAGACAAATGGGGACCACTACCTACAGAGCAGATTTCGGGTCCCCAGCGGACACAACACACAGAAGAAGACGAAAGAAACAACCATGCCACAACCGGGATTCGAACCCAGGTACTGGCGCATTGGACGCCACGGCTGGCCGCCGCCGAGACCGCACGACCACGCCAGCACGGCAGACAATATAAACTATGGAAGATGTTTTATTTACTAAATGACTAAATTCACTGTTAATGACTTAACAGTTTAAGCTAAAATCTTCTGATCTGAATATCAAAAGAACCTGTTTATAGATTTATAATATATTAACAGTTTGCTTAAACTGTGATATCGAATGCAAATGAAAATCTTCACGCTTCTCATTTAGAATGTAGGCTTCATCCAGTCTTCAGCTAAAATTCAACAGTTCCTTGTTTTAAATAAAGTAAATAAATAAAAAGTGATACGGATATTTACACAGAACGCATACTTGGGTTCCAGAGCGCAAAAAAAAGAGTATAGCTAGTTTGATATAAAATTTTAAAAAAAATTTAATAACTGAAACATATAGTATTATATACAAAATTCACCAATGTGATAAATAATAACATGAATGTGAGTTCTACTTTCCTACAAAGCAAAATCAGAATTAATACTTTAGCATTAATACAATACTCACACATCAGTTAAGAATCAACTTCTAAGTACAATATAGATAACAGTTTCATTAACAATTATCCTTTAACATGACTATAATTTACTTCTAAATCAAAAGTAATTCCTATACACACTGTTAATCTAACTCTATTCATAACATTTAGTTTCTCACCTAGTATGTATCTACAATTTATTAACTTAATAAATACTCTTACTAATAGCCTGTTTGGGCAATACACTCACATACTACTAAATGATAATAATATATAAATTTAATTTAACAATAAATGTATGGCTTTTCCACCTATGTGAATTACTAATCTTTCTAATGACGTAATAGTCTAACTTATCTATTCAGTTAAGTATATTTTTACTTATTACTTTATCTATAGTAATTTACTAATCAATTACACTAGCCTTCCTTTTATCAGTTAATTATCTCAATGAAATCTCATTCATAAGAAACACTTTCATATGCTTGATCTTGTTACTGCTATGTTTCCCTTAAATTAAATAGTTTAAAATAACTTACAATAGCTGACTTCACACAGTCTCTCCTTGTTGAATTCGCACCTTAATCTTGATAGAAGCTCACTTGTATCTATGTATATATATAGCAACTCGAAATTCTTATGAACATCTGCTGTAAAAGTTCTATTAATTACGAGGTATTGGCTTTTCACAATGTGTGACTAACACCATTAATATTATCGAAGGATTTCACTTGTATTCAATACGCAAAAGCATACTTCCTTTTCGATGACTTCTGAATCGACGAGAGTATCTCCTTTTCGCATCAACTTAAAGTCCACTGTGACTCTCCTGAATTACGTTATTCCTTTCTGCAACGGAATGGGTCTTCCTTAACTTTCGTGAAATTATCTTCGAGTCCTTCTTCGAATATCTTCCTTCCTCTATAATAGTAGTCTTAAGTATTACAGCTACAATCGAGTGGAATTTTATTTCCTTCGAAGCAACGTTTTAGTTGTGAGCGATACTTCAGTTCCGTCTCTGTCTTCGAAAATCTTAATCCTTTTACTATTAAAGTTCAATTAGCGATTACTTCGATGTTTATCGATAGTGACCGTTCTATAATAATAATTTCTTCTTAAATTTAACTTCTATCTTCTTAATAGTAAAAACTATGAGCACTTACAATTTCCAGTTTGTAATGCATTTAGTATGTCAGCATTTCCATTTACCGGCTTGGTTCCACTTCAGCTATCGGAGTAAAAAGAACTCGCCTGACTTGTAACGTCTAGGATTAAATTCCTATTTTCCTGCATTTAGTGCCTTACGAAATAATCCTTTACTTTGGACGGGTTATTCTTTTCCATGTTGGAATCCAATAGTCTTATTTAGAAGAGGATATCTTTCCTACTTCTTTAACGGTTGCCGGAACGCTGTTAGCGTTGTCCATTACTCAAAAGGGTGAAGGCAAAACATCACTCCAACTTAGAGCGTCTGGCTTGACTAGAGCCAACCAACTCAACTAGGCTCACATGTTCAACTGACTGCTCAAACCAATCAACCTGTTCGAAAGATCACATGTCATCTATTGCAACGCATCGACATTGATTTGAAATATTCAAATTTTCACAAAATGAAACTTTTTCACAAATAATAAAAAAAAAAAAAAATTCTTTGCAAGCAATAATTATTAGCCTTTTTTTTTTTCTAAAATAAATTTTAACTAAAACTTAAATTTAAATTATTTCATTGGAGAAGCTAAATAATTTAATATTTACTAACAAGAAGATATCATAAACTGGTAACTGTATAATGGTTAGTATCTGATTTACCCTGTCCTAACTTTAAACAAAAGATTTTCATCATCGTAACGGAAACAACGGAAGTTAAGTGGAATGTTTGATTTTTCATATATTTCTTTTTAAATTAGAGCAAAAATTAATGCTTTAATCTTACCCGAAGTTCCATTCCTCAGAAAATCAAATAAATTCTGAATGTTGTCCAAAGTTATTTCTCCAATAAAATCACATGACTGGAGTTTCTTACAATTTTGAACCAAAGAAACAAGACTGGATCCAATTTGAGGAATTTCTTCAAATCTTGTGCATCCGCAATATATGATTACTTAATCTGAAATAATTCAGAAAAAATAGATTAGAAAGTTACCATATAAATAACAGTAATCAAAAACGGTGGGCCTGGTAGCCGAGTGGGTAAGGACGATTGGCTGTGGGTTGGAGGTGGCATTTTTCCACTCTTCATTCTCCTCCAAACTGGTCCTAGGGCTTACCCAGCCCTCTTTCGAATGGTACCGGGTTTCTTTCCCGGGAGGTAAAGACGGGCGGGCGTCGGGATGACCATTCGACCTCAACGTAGTCCCGTTGGTCAAGAAACGCCC
>JAFIDM010064930.1:0-10368 GCA_023159025.1 Thereuonema tuberculata
GCCAACCAATCACAGCCTTTGTAAATAGTTTATTTAAACCTCTGATGCATACGAATAAACAGAGCTCTTACTAGATCTTATCCAAGTCTGATCCCTAATTTACCAATCAGTGGCTGCAAACATTCAACTTAATATTACCTCTGGATTTGTTTGTCTGACTTAGAGCCAATTCTTTTTTCTTTCTTTTCTGACCAAAAGATTGCTTCCTTCTCCTAACATTGTTTTCCTTTATAATCTTTTTTTCCCTCTCTCTGTATTTGGCAATTTTTCAGCTGATGATGACCTTTCCTGTTTGCCGCTGGTCGAAACGTCCTGTTGCGTGATAATATTTTTTTTTTTTTTTTAAAAGTGTTCGATATTTATTATTTGTTTATATGGTTTTGATAAATATTCAGTCCAAACGTTAAATCTTAATTTATAATGAAATGGATACTTACTCGTATACTGACGCTGACGTCCAAAGGCTGATGTTGCCACAACTTCTCTGCAGTCATATTTGGTAGATCTAATAGATCGGAAAAATTGATTAAATCATCAGTTCGATGAAATGTTCTTTTGTATTCTTCCTTCAGCAATTTAGTTGCTATGTTGTCTTTGTAGGAAGTCCGCAGGACAGTATAAAACTTGTGGGAAAAAAGCTGTTTCCCTTGGTTTAAAATCAACAGCAATTGTGGGATTTATGTAAACAAACTCATTAACACAATTGATAATCTGATAGATTGAAACAGCTGCGAATACCGCATAGCACAAGATCCAGATACATTTTCCTTTAAGACTATAATAAGGATTGGTAATTCTGTCAAAGCCAGTGATTCCAATGCCGTAATTCTTTGAAATTTTTGTTTATTCAGTCTCAGAAATCAGATTCCTCTCGCGAACACGTGATCTTTCCATTTTGGGACAATATTCTTTATTTTGAACTGCAAACCTACAAATAGTAAATTTGTATATTTATTTTCATTTAAGAATAGAGATTTTGTAATAATAGTTTTATATCACGACTCTCATGCGCAGTTTATGTAACATCATCTAACAAATCCAATAACTACCACCAAGCCTGTGAAATTGTAGTAACTGAAAACTGTATCAAATAATTATGTTGTGGTGTCAACGAATCAATGGCTGTGCAAAGTTATTTCTTAGAATTTAAGAAAAAAAAAGAAAATAATTCATTAATTTCATGATTTATTAATTAGTAGATATTTATTAATAATTAGATGGCATCCAAAATGCTCATGCGGTAGAATCAACCTCAAAAGTTCATTCTTCTCTCTACTCTGTTGTAGGTACGTCTGCCAGAAGCATTAATTACAATGAATAAACATCTAATTATATCGAAGGAACCGCTATACAAATCAATAAGAATCCCGAAATCAAATTAAGGAGAAATTTTGCATTTTGATGCATATTCCTCATTCAAGGATATTTTCGTATGAACTTTAAAAGTTTAGATAATTGCAGTTTAGATAATTGCAGTTATAATTGCAGTTGTTTATTATATTTCAAAACAATGCACTTAAATGAAATGTAATATGACATCACATACTGTATTATTTGACTACCCTCTCTCCCCTCCCTCATTAGAACTTTGTGATGTTAAACACAACCCTCTCCCTGACATGCGTAATTTGTTTATAGAAAGCCCCACGTATAATTAATTTTAATGCCAAAATTCGACTTCCATTTAAAGCTCTAATCGTATCAATAAACTTAATAGTAAAGCATGAATTAAGATAGAATTAAGTTTTTAAAAGAATTACCTTCATTACTTCTGATAGAATGCACGAGCATTAATCTGATACAGGTCTCTTCTCTGAGTACAAAACAAAGTGGTTAATTTTCTTACTCATTCGAGCTCAGTTACACTTAAATCAATATCTAGGACAACGTTTATTTCTCGGAATATATTAAGATCATAATTTATTAGTTCTTTTTGGGTCATTACGGATCATTTATTTTGAACATTAAAAAAAATCAGAAAAAAAACAAGTGTCTCTAATCGTAACAAGTGCTAACGAATATTCTTTCGAGAGTCCAATAGACAATGAAATATGACGTGTCAACATGCAACATAATAATGTATCTATTTTTAATTAACAATTATTTTTACTTATGCAAAATATCTATATTTAAAAATTGAGTTCAATAATTTTCTTATTGATTCTAATATCCACAGTAATTTCCTATTTTTATTTTTGTGGTTTGTTAATCGATACCTGGGCCATCATTTATTTATTTAAATAGTTATTGATCCAAATTTGTTGTTGAGGTGAATTCATTAACACCGATAATTGAATATGATCTTCTTTTTGAAGAAATACCTTTCGTTTTTGAAGATTAAAAATTCATAGTAAATGAAAAATCGTTGACTTGACTAAATTTCCTTAGCGGAAAATTCAGAACTAAGTTTTATTATTTCAGAAATCGAAATCCCAAGGTCAGAAAACTATACAGAACAAAATTGATTGCTTTTTATCTAATAGTTGTTTCTACAAAGAGCTCCAAATACCTCCTGCTTAATTATAAATAGTTTGTGTATGTTTCTAATTGTTTATTTTCACTTATGGGAAATATCCATATTTACAAACTTCTCATTAATTTTCTAATTGATCCTAAAAAATTTTCTTGTAAATAACTATTTCTATGTCCGCAGTTTGTCAATCGATAGTTTGTTTATTTCTCGAGATATTTATTGATTCTCATGTACCATTTAGATGAATTCCTAAACAATTCTTGTTGATTTATAATCTTATTTTTCATGAAACACATTCCATCTTTTAACTTTAAACATTCAGATTAATAGAAAATCATTAAATTGAAAATCATGAAATTGGTAAGACTCAACACGTTTTAAATATTTTCTTAACTGATAATAAAGAAAACAAGTGAATATAATTCTATGCTAAAGCATAAATTTAAGAACTACACATAATAATAAAAATATTTAAAAATAATAATAAAAAAAGTACGTTAATGTAGGAAAAAAAATACTAAAAAAAAAAGTAGATATACGGGATTTGAACTTACAAACTTCAATATAGGAGTCGGAGTCCTTAAGCATCAAGCTATAGTTTACAGCTGACAACTGTAATATGTTTTCATTTCTAACTTTTAAGCTAATAGCAGAAATCCAATGAAAAAAATGCCAAATAACTTGAACATGAGTAAACTTGTTGCAAATGAGTAAAACTTTCTTCACCAATGAATATACCAGCGTTTTCTGAAGTGATATTCAGACGGACGTACGAATAATCTGAATGTTATTGCAGTTTTGCTGTTTATGTTAAGTAGTCAGTGAAGATGTCTCTAACATTCATTCAGTACACAGTAACTGCAAATGAGCGAATTTGAAAGAGGTCTTGTCATAAGTTTTAGAGGAACCCTGATGATATGTCAACTGTAAAAATTTAACTTTTTCCAAAACAATAGGACTTTTTTTTGTCGGTGTCTCAATTGTTTGTCTGTTCCATATCTCGCTACCGTATGATCTCAATACATTAAACTTTTTAAAATCTTTCAATATATCTTCCTCCTGTTTTGTGCATTAGTGTAAATTTATTCTCTTAAATATTAAAGGGCTTGTTATACAGAAACCTTAACTTGATTTATTAAATAAATAGAAAACTATTTTGATTAAATAGTTAATTTGTGAAGATGAAAAAATTTACACGATGTGTTCTAATAATTAAAGACAAAACAGAAAAATCGTAATTATCAGTTGAAAATGAAAAGTAGCATAAAGTTATGGTATCGTATATAAACCAGTTGACCTGTCGTCAGTTTCCGCAGATGAGATACCACACAAATGATCTCCATTGGAATGTTTGTTTAAATTTAAGTTTGGATTGAAATAGTTTGGGATAGTAGTTGTATTGCAATGCTTACGAGATACCATTTAATTCCTGAACATAGATGGAATACTTGAAGCAGGCTAAAGGCACGTGGAGGCATCAAGATGTCCAAATCTATTTGAGTTCTCCAAAAGCGTAGCACAGGAAGGCCGAAGGCACAAATTCTACTGATGACCGCTATCTGTCATTATGTGTTTAAAGGGAACTTTGATGTTTTATGATTACTTAACAGCTACTATCGCCCACATTGTGCTGAAGGTTTCATGAAGGACATCTTTAGATCAAAATGGCGTAGACTTCGTTTCGTATGGACTGAAAACCAATGGGGAGAGAGTTCCGATTTGTTTTGTAGAGCGACTTCAGCCAAATATCCTATTAAGAAATTCATTATTGACTTTGAATGGCTGTTGTAACTGCTGAGTTGTAATTCCATCGTTTTCTGAAAATATGATAATATCAATCATCCATCGTTCCATTCACTTGTATTCACTTTTATAAATTAATTCACTTAAAACAATTAAACAAAAACATTTTTTTTAAATATTCATCCATTGTTGTTTAACTTACGAACAGCCGTGTTATTAATCTGATAATTGATCTTAGAAGAGAATAGCAATGACGAAAACTAAGTCATAAGTGAATTTAGAAATTTTATATATTTTGCTTGTCATAACTCTTTTTCTCTCCATTTTTACCTTTCTTTCACCTCTTGCCCTATTTCCTTTTCTTTGCTATCTTCAACTTTTCTATTTTCCTCCTTAAAACAAATCCCGGTGCTTAAGGGTTTTTTTACCTTGATACCCTCCAACTCAGAACCGGGGAACACTTAATGCAATGTTTTAACTACTTCAGGATTGATAAGAAAGCTTTAATAGACCGTATACAAGGCAATCAGGCCACTCCTATTGGATCTGACGTTACAGCCTTCTTCCACCTGCTGTGAACTGTATCAGAAATCCGCTAGCAACTGAGGAAACAAAAGAAATGACCGCTCCTAATGCTTCACAAAGCTGTCTAAAAAAATGGTGGAGGAAAAAATGGCCACCTACCCATCCAGCGAATATAACGATAGACCGCGAGAGGGAAACCGTCAGCGTGTGAGAAGGCGAGGCACAGGGAATACGACCCGGGCCCATGCGGCATTCGGTCGTCGAGTGTCCTATCCTCCTTCACCTTTGCTTGACGTTATCGCCAAAAGGAAGATGTTGCGGGTTCACACCAAAGTGCGATACCGCTCCGTCTTTTCGGCTTTGTCTTTCGATATCTCCCAAAAAAAGTCGTCGGCAGTAAACAAGAAGAGCTGAGTATAAGAACCCAGCAATGCGTGTACG
Source organism: Thereuonema tuberculata (assembly GCA_023159025.1). Taxonomy (NCBI): domain Eukaryota; kingdom Metazoa; phylum Arthropoda; class Chilopoda; order Scutigeromorpha; family Scutigeridae; genus Thereuonema; species Thereuonema tuberculata. The sequence continues at coordinate 5,183 of JAFIDM010064930.1, forward strand.
TGAAGCAGCCCCGAAGAGAAATCGGCAACACCGTGAGAACGGCAGTTACAGAGACAATCTCGTTCACGTTGAGTGAGATAAAGATTTCCAAAAAACTTTGCCCGCCTTCCTCACCTTCATTCCAGAGCAGGCTTCACAGCACGGTCTTACAAGTATCCAATTGCTGGAGAGCAACTGCCCTGTACGCTCTCTACAGGAACTCAGCCGAGAGCTCCGATCCTTCAGCCGCCTTTATGGGCGTCATAGAGAATCTCGAAACCCCCATCGCTGATTAGACTGTTAAACTCATCTGCCCTGTGTGACAAGAAGAGACTCACCGGAAGCCGAATGTAAAGATTATGAAAGTGCTCTCGAATTTATCCCCGCAGTGCTCAGCGAACTTCTTCGAGATTGCCCATCTGTGATTCTCTCCAATACTCCCGATCATGGACAGACTTTCATGAACTCATGATCATGTATTGTAACCTTTCTTGATCTCGTAATTCTCTTAGTTCTTATTTTCAAATAAAGTCTCTCAATTAACCCTCTATTTTTCGGGCCATGGGTGAATTCCCACAGCTTGAGCTAGCTTTTCATGGTACCTCCGTTTTTTTCATGGTCATCCTCCTTACCCATCTTCCTTTGAATTCCATGAACGTGGTTTACTTTGGGAAAGCATTCGATCATGCGCCAAAAGCAACACTTAACAGCATCAATGGAGAGGAACACGTCGCCGATCAACGCTCCATTAGTGAAAGGAAAGGCAAATCTTAAAGGGAACTAGGCCATCCCCCGTGTACACGCGCTTGTTTTTCTATATCACACAGAATTTGGTTAAATAAGAATATTATATTTAAAATATTGCAACGTATCGGCAATTATAGTTCTAATTGTCTCTTTCGAATTACAAATAAACAGACGGATCGGAAAGAAATAAACAATCTTGAGATTCAAAAAAAAAAAGAAAGGTTCAATACATTCATTATTGATAGGGGAAGGTGAAGGACACATAAGTCAAAACACAATACATGACAAATTCTAGTCCCCTGGTCTAATGGATAAGACGTCAGACTTCGGATTAGAAAGTTGCAGGTTCGATTCCCGTCGCGAACGTTTCATTTTAAAAATTATTTCTATTTTTCCTTTCTCATATATCCAAATATCCAAATAGTCAGACTTCACATGCTGATAAATTATTGCTTTTCTTTGGATGTAATAAATCGTTGTAATTGACACCACTTCTATAAAGTTTTATTAGGTAATCTATTTATTCATTGAAAGTCACCTGACATTATGGCAAAGTTTCTCATCCCACTATTCCATGTATCTCCAATGTGTTCCGAATGTAAATTTTAGAAGACAATGCTCCCACAGTTTGATAAGTTTAAAGTAAAATTAAAGGCTTATTCAGCTAGAGAATCTTTACGATCATTTCAGTCGAAAGAGGAAGATAAAAAGAAAAAAAATAAGGAAGAAATTCATCTGTTTTTTTCCTACTCTTTAGCTTTGTCAAAAATTAAAAATATATTTGGAATGAACTCCAATTCATTCTAACTGTTCATCCAAAATAACTGTTGTGATATAGTATAAGCTATAAAACTTACTACGCTATATTCATATATTGGGTGAGTGCAAAAGTTCTACCCGTTTTTATTACCCATAAAGAAGAGCAAATAAACGCAAAATGAACAGTACCTATTATTGTGCATAATCCCCATTTCTATTTAGGACCTCTTGCCATCTGTTTGGTAGGAGATGAATCCCACGGCGGTAAAATTCCGGTGATTTCGAGTCAAAAAAGTATTGGATGGCTGTTTCACAGCATCAAGATCATCAAAGATTTTTTGACTGAAGGCATTGTTCAACGCACGAAATAGGTGATAGTCAGTTGGGGCCAAGTCAGTAGAATAGGGATTGTGGGGTAAAACCTCCCAACCAAAGCGCAGTAACTTTTTGCGAGTGATGACAGCAACATGTGGCCTGGCGTTATCGTGATGAAGGATAACATCGCGACGATTGATGAGACCTGGCCGCTTTGCTACCAAATTTGAATGCAGCCAGTCTAACTGTAGACAGTAGAAGGCAGCATTGATGGTTTGGTTGAGTGATAGGACCTCCCAGTGAATTATTCCCTGCACATCCCACCACACACTCAATAACACCTTCTTGGGATGAAGTTCAGCTTTCGAAGTCGATGCAGGAGGATCTGAAAGGCGACGCACAGTTCTACGACGCATTACGTTACGGTACATGACCCACTTCTCATTTCCTGTCACAATTCGTGTCAAGAATGGGTCATTTTTGTACCGGGAAAGCAAGGAAACACAGGTGGCGATTCGGTCATCCCATTCCTTAGCTGAATGTGGAACCCTATGATCCAACTTTCTCGTAAAACCCAACTTAACCAGCCGTCTTTCGACCGTTGTACGGTACATGTTGAAGGTCTCCGCTAATTCTTGCACGGTTGGGTTCGGGCTGTTCCTTATGGCTAGGTCAATATCGTCCTCTCCAATGTGTGATGGCCGTTCACTCCTAGCCTGATCTTGGCAGCTTCTGTCTCCTTCCCTAAATTTACAAAACCATCGACGACATGTGCTTTCGTCTATTGCATCCTCCCCATAAACTTGACAAACATTGTGGCATGCTGCGGCTGCCATACTTCTTTTATCGAACTCGTATAACATACAATGTCCTATATGCTCCATCTCGCGTTCTATGTTACACCCTCTGATATTTTTTTGAGATGATTAACTTTGTGAGACAGGATGCATTTATATGTGAGGCATCCACACGTTTGATTGGCAGACGATTTGCATCATTACAATGTCATGTGTGAGGGCAATTCCATTGCAAATTTTCATATCCAAAAACGGATAGAACTTTTGTACTCACCTAATAATATTTATATTCATTCTTAATTCCTATGTTGTTTCCACAGCAACATATTATCAATTTTACCAAAAGATTATTACAATTGATTTTTTATTTATTGTTTTGATATAATTTTCTTTCTTTTCGTAAACAACATTTATTTGAGTGGATATTTTGATCAGAGAATTTTAACGTTTACTGTTATTATGATAAAAATGTTATTCTCTTCTAACTCTTATGTAACATTCATGCAACTCTTCAGCAATAAAATTATCTTTTTATAAAAAAAGCAAGTACGAAACAGAAACCATCAACAATTCGAATGCCATGGATTTGTAGCTAATTACATCTGATACAATTTCCAAGTAATTCATATTTAATTCATATCTGTTGACAAAAGCTTCTCATTATTTTATATCTTCATTTATGAGCAATGATTTCAATTAGTTTCAAAGGAATCAGTCTGTTTTCATGTGAATTCCATCAGTTTACATCATCAGTAGAAGAAAAATTAAACTCTACTTCAGACTTACAGGCGGCAAATGGATCAATAACAAAGCAAAAGTTCTTTCTTTATTTCTATTTGTTTTAGTGAAGTCAATATTGATTGAAACACAAAAGCAGATAAAGCTTTAAGTTTGAAACTGAATGAAAGTTAATTCGATTGTTTTGATACAATTTCAACTTTGTCTCATTTTGATAATTACAAATATAGTTTTCATATTCATATTCATTTTCTTCTTACTTCCTCTCTTTTAATATTTATTAAAAGAAAAATTTATCTCTCGAATTGTAATTTATTATATTAAATATAGCAAATTTACGGAAAAGATTTTTACGCTTTTCCTTCTTCAAGTTATTATTGCATTGAAACTTCAAGAATTAGTTTCTCAACTAAATGAGAGAAATGATATTTAATTATAATAACAAATTAAAATTGTAACAGTTTTTATATAATATTTATATAATATCATTTATTTTTGTATTTTTTGGGTAGATATTATTTATCTGTATATATCTGTATTTCATTCAGTTTAATCGTTACTGTTATTTATTTTAAAGCATTCGTTTTCTATTATCTAATTATTGCTGTTCTGTTTATTTTTAATTTTCTTTTCGTTACAGCAGTTTTATTAGTAAATTAATTCAGGTTCGTTAAGATTTTAGTTAATCATAAAATATATTTTATAATTCATTTCTCCAATGAAATTCAACTTTGTAAAACTTATAAAAACCCATGTTTAATCTTAGTAGTAATAGGGGCGACCCAGCACACCCAAAATACGGCGATTCAGACAAATTTGCATATCATTAGCATATAGGGTGATCTAGACCAACTTTTAGGGCGTTTGGGACCGAAATTTACATATTTAAATGAAGAAAGGTAAGGTGAATGAGGATGTTTAGGAGTTAAGGGCGAACCTGATCACCAATTTTTAAGGCGATTCAGACCAATTTGCATTTCATTAGCATATAGGGCGATCTAGATCAACTTTTAGGGCGTTTGGGACAGAAATTTACATATTGAAATGAAAAAATTGGAATGATGTGAAGGAGTGCGTAAATTAGCATATTTAACTTTATTAGGGTTAAATTTACATACTAAGGCTAATGAGGGTATTTGGGAGCACTGTTGTAGGGCAATAAGAATCTGTTCATGAAATTATGAGGGAATCTTTTCTTTAAAATTAATTCTTTTCTTCACTGAGGTTGTAACCTATCTTTTTTTATTCTGAAAATAAAATTGTATTTCTTCTTGAAGATTTTAGTGTGAAAAACTTAACTTTTATTTTTAAGTTTTTTTTTATTTGTGTTTTTGTGTTTTTAGGTTAGGAAATATCTCACTTTGATAATGGAATCGCTTTCTCTTTTTTATTCTTTTTTATATATACAGTATACATACAAAAAAATCATATTCTTTCATTATAAAATGGGGATTATAAAAAAAAATGTTTGAGGCGGCGTGAAACAGTGCTTCCATTTCAGTTGTACCGGTGTATAATTAAGAACTTTGAAAAGAAACATGGGTTGTAATATATCAAACTTCACGCAATGATGTGAATTATATCGTTAATTTAATTACTAGGGCGAATGAGGATGTTTGGGAGTACTGTTGTAGGACGTTAATTCTTTTTTATTCTAAAAATAAAATTGTATCTCTTAAACATAACTTTTATTTTTCAATTTATTATTATTTATAGGAAAAAAAGTATCACACTGACACACAATTTTACCTCTGTGAAAGAAACCTGTTCATGAAATTGTGAGATTGAAAATTGTTTCTTTAAGAAAAAATGAAATCAATTCTTTTTCTTTTCTGCACTGTGTTTTTTTAC
>JAFIDM010064935.1:0-10363 GCA_023159025.1 Thereuonema tuberculata
AACAGCTCAGCAAGAAGCAGACACATCAAAAGTACATGGTCATAAAGTATCATGGCGGAGACCACCAACAAAAGAAGACATAAACAATTTTGCAAAGATTGCTGAGTGTTCTGATGTACGTGTGCAATACTTCCAAAAGGAAATTTGAAATGGAAGAAATAAAACATGCTGCTATCTTGAGAACAGCAGATGCAGAAATCAGGGCCAAAGAAGCTAGAGAATTATATTTTAAAAACATGTTGGAAAACTTTATATATTTATGTGTATGGTACTTCAGTAAAACTGAACATATTAGGAATTAAAAAAATCACTTCAGGACACACATAATGAAGATATACAATATATTTATGATAATACTGAAATAAAACTTGGACATTTTTGGCCTGTTCTTATTTTTTTTTTACTATCATAAATATATTATATATAAAGATATATATTTATTATAGTAAATCTTCCTTATGTGTGTCCTGAAGTGATTTTTTTAATTCCTAATATGTAATATTGCACAAATAAACACTTTACAAATATAATACACATTACAAATAAACACTTACATACATTGGAGCTTTTGACATCTCATCAGTAGAGGCCATTGTCAACAGAATAAGTCAAATGAAAAAATCTCATAGGTATTTGTTGCCAATTGTCTCTATTAAGGAGATGCAGAGAGCTCCAATGTGTATATTTGTAAATCTAGTGCTTTTTGTTGAATACTGTGTGTAGACTGTATTTCTTTTCAATATTTATGTATTTCCAGTTGTAATAAAATGTTGTACAAAACTATAATGTTTACTGCCTATTTAATTATTAAAGAAACCATTGATGATGGCCTATAGCTTTCTAGTTGCACCAGGTTATTGTGGTTGTATGTCTGGAGCTCCAGGTTCCACCATATCATAACAACCCTAAGGAATTAAGAAATATATATGTTGTTATTTGGTTAGATATTCATAATTACATAGATCAGTGTAAAATTTTGATGAAAAAAATTAAACTACACATGATGTTGCATACATATATCATTAAACATTTCATAAATTATTTTCTCACTGTTTATTCATTAAGATGTAACCACTATTTCTATAAACTACTATTACGTGTATTAATACTCTAATCAGATTCAATCACAATTCATTTCAAATGTATCAATGATTATTAATAGTTAAACATAGATTTGAATGTAATTAGTATGCATTCATTAATTGAACAATTGTAAATCGCTAAGCTGATAAATGATGACTTATGAAAGCTATTAAAAACACATCTACTTTCCAGAATACTTGTGCTTATTGTTAACATGACTACAGTGATATATATTAATGTTAGTAGGGTTTCTCATTATTATTTTTACTTAGTAATTTGATTGTACTTTATCTGCAATCCATTGGCATTGCACCTGGCTTGCAAAAATTCTTCAAATTCTACGTCAATTGGTGGATTTTCTTCACCTAAACAAAAACACCATTATATTAGGATATTAATTTTAATTATACAATTATAATGAATGGTTTTATTAATTTCAATTTCACCAATCTTATGCAATTATCATTGATATGTGGCACTATTCATTTAAAAAAAAAACTACTGCTTACAATGCATGGATAAACCTTTCTGCAACAGGAAATATATAATTCTATATTATCAAAAATGCAGCATTTGTGTATCGCAATTTTATAATTATGTTTCTCATAAAATTTTAAATATTTCAGTTTCATAATTCACTCCACGACAATTTTCGTAGTAATGTATTAAATAAACTAATAAGCATCCATAAATTTTATTTCTGAATGCATATTACTAACATTCAAGCTATAATGATCTGGATAAGTTTTTATGTTGCTTTTCAAATTGAAAAAAAAAAAAAATAGGTCAGATTTCTGTTACAATTCGATCATCAACGCAATTTTATCGCGAATATTTTTTTTTTCCTTGGAAACAAATTAAACATCAGTGAATGTGAACAAACACGGTAATAGCAAAGCGTTAACATACACGTTATAAAATTCACTCAATCATTTTCTACGCAAAACTGTAGGTGCAAACATAACAAATTTATCCAGACCACATTCACGCAATAAAGTTCAAATGAAACGATAAGCAACTTACCTCGCACAAAATTCGGTGAGTTGCGGCTTTCCCAAACCGAAATCTTTGCCTAAAACGTTCTTCGGTTAAATCTTCGAATGGATTACTCCTATCTAGAATTATTCTCGGAGGGTTCACCGCAATTAACATCTGTAAATCGTCTAAATCCTGAAATTCGCATGAATCGGTATCGATATTCAGCCATTTTGGTTTAGCTGAACGGCGCGGTGGCTGATGGGAGTTTTTCTTTGATTACGCATTTAAGTGGCCAATGTTCTCGATGTTATAATTTCACCGCCGATCAGCGATTTATCTACTGGTTAACTTCTAATTTACGTTCGTGCACAGAAAAAATGACTTGATAGTCGCTCCAGCGGTTATCAGCGCTAACCGGAGATTGGTGCACACGGGCAGTAGAGTGACGTTGAGGATCAGTGACGTCAAAGTGTGTGACGCTAGTTAGTGGAATGGATCAGTAACGATCTGTAACGTCGAAAGAGTCAGACGTTCGTTAGTGTTGGTAGCAGTTGGTCAGGTAGCAGATGTGTGAATTACTGAGCCGGTTGGAAATTGAAATGCTGAGTCTAAAGCATATTAGTCGGAAGATATGGATTTCCGCAGAAGTAAAAGTTTAATCCAAGTAAGATTAAATTATTGTGAAAGGGATAACGGCGAGAAGTATTCTGAAGCCGAATGAACTATTCCGTTTTAAGGGTAACCCGGCAGGTTGAAAGTCTTAGTGTAATAAGACGATGGAAATTAATGAAAGGCCGATGGTATGTAGCAGTGTTAATCTAATGGACAGATTAATATAGAAGTAAATATTTAATCGTAGGAAACCTAGCTAAGAGAAGCGTATAAGACGCTAATTCAATTAAATTGAAGAATAGTGAAAGCGGTTCCGAGTAATGGGGAATTCCGAAGATAAGGAATTAGATATCTATTGGAAGATATAGTGGAACTATTATGGCCTTGTATTATAAGTATTCAATTGAACTGAATGTATTCTATTGCAGCATTATTGCGAGAACTATTATTTCTAGCAAGAAGCAGACCTGAACCCTCGAGATAGGAAAAGAACCGTCCGAGCCGAAAACTGCGAAAACCAGATTGAGCATTCTCAAAGTAAGAGAATTATGAACTATATTTTTCTATTATGAATGGTAATAAATACCGCTAGATATTCAAGTGGAATATTGGAAGAACTATTAGTAAATTTCCGTGGAAGTATGATCCGGAAAGATTTGGTATAAGTAAACCAGATGTTGCGTATCGAAGGATAGGACGACATCGTGATCCGAAGTCAAGTACGAAGACAACCTATGATGAGATAGGATAGCGCCATATTCGAATGGAAGAAATGGATACAAGTGTGCTTGAGTGTTGTGTTGGAGAATTCAACATAGTGAAGCGAAGCTAAGTGTGTTACAGTGCATCATAAGTAAGAAGTCAACAAGCGTCTTCTAGACTGTAAGTAGTGAACTAATTATTACTAGTATTTTGGATGGGCCTCATAGAGTGACATTAATGAAGATGGAAACGAAGAGTGATTCGTACAGTGAACTCATTAATTAATATGAGAGCCAACTATTGATTCACATAAGGTGAAATAAAAGCTATTGAAGCGTAATAAGTATTAGTATTCACATACGAGTGAAAAGTACTTAGATTATATTAGATCTAGTAAATATTATTAAAGGCAGTGTAACAGTGATTAATATTTCGTACAAGTGATTGGGATAATTTATCAATAACGAAGTAATTAATTGTGATAAAATAGCCAGTGAAATATTTAATGGTGTGATTTAAATATAGTGAGCTATAGTGGAATTATTCTAATGAGAGAATAATTAAGTAACTGAAAGTAAAGTTAAAGTAAAACAATGTTTAGTGTATTTGATAGTGCAAAAGTTTAGCAGATCAATTCTGAGTGAATCTGACTAAAGGAAGAGAACTGTGACATTGCAGTGACTGACTTTGAAATATAAAAGGAGTTACTAAATATCTCCATTGTAAATATAGATTCACGAATTTTAAATGATACCTTATTAAAATAAAAATATTTTAATTCGCCTATACTCATTTGTTTTCTTTGCTCATTCTCTCTGTTATTAGTAGGGTTTCTGCTATTCATATATTCAATTAAATAGAATATTATTAAATATTATTCAATTCCCCCCTTAGCAGAAGGTTATGGGCCCAGCACGCTTCCACTGCGCATGTGCGAGCGCATACATGTAATAGGTGCGGGCATTTGAATGAGCAAATGAAAGATTAGGCTTTGATATAGTAAATCTGAACCATAAGATGTTAGGAATTTGCACTATAAGTTTTCCAGAGTAAGATAAGTACCATAACTAAACCTAGTAAAAATACTAAGTGCATAGTAAGTAGAGAAGAAGCTCTAAGTAATAGCAAGATGGCGTCAAGTGATGCTTATGAAAAGTCCAAGGGACAGAGCTTTGCGACTTGGAAGTCTAGAGAATTGAAAAAGGAACAAGATGATAAATATAATAAGAAGGACCTACTTAAAATTTCTAGTCTAAAACGGAAATTGTATATGGCAACAAATTTTGCTGATTGTGATAATCTGAAAAAGAGTTTAATGACTATAAAAGTAATAATGACTGAACTTAGACACTTAGACGGGTCCATTGATGAAGAAGAACTATCCTTGATGGTTTTGTCAGGAATACCACCTGAATTTGATTCTACTGCGCAAGAACTTATGATTACCCAAGGAACCCCTGAGTTTAATTTTGATAATATATTAGATAAGATTATTATGGAAATTGAAAGAAAGAAATCCAATGCAGTTGAATCTGGTATTGTAAGTGAAGTAGCTTCTTACAAAACAAAAGTAATTAAGTCTAAACCTCCATTTAAAGAGAAGCGTAGATGCTTCAAGTGTAATAAGATAGGGCATATTGCACGTGATTGCAGACTAAAGAAAAAGGATAATGAAAGTCCAGATAGATATAGAAGTGCGAACTTTAGTAAGATGAAATACAAAGATAAATATTCTAATAAGAAAACATATGCTGGTATCGTGGATAGTCAAGAGTATAGATGCATGTTAGCAAGTGCAAACAGAAACACATGGCTAATGGATAGCGCTACCACGAACCATATATGCTGTAATAAAGAGAGCTTTACAGAGTATAAAGATTTAGAAGAATCTGTGAGTGTTTTTGGTGCTTCGGTTAAACCAATCAAAGCGGTTGGAAAAGGTACTGTACTATTGAAATGTCACTTACCCTCTAGAGATGGAGTAAGCCTAAGACTTGAAAATGTATTGTATGTACCTGATTTAGGCTTGAACCTGATATCATCATCTCAACTAACCTATAAAAGATTAGTACAACATATTCGAGGTGATATGTATATAGTCTTTGACTGGAATAGACTAGAAGTATTGAGAGCGAAACTTATTGCAGATTTGTATCATGCTAATGTAAGTGTAATTAAAAGGAATGTCAAAACTTATGTAAAGACACATGAAGATAGAGGTAAACTATGGCATGCTAGACTAGGTCACATTTCCTACAGTAAGCTGAATGTAATTAATAAAAATAAATTACTAAGAGGTATGGAACAAATTAACATTAAGTCTCATGAAACTTGTGAACCTTGTAAATTGGGCAAAATGACAGACGTCGACCACAAGAAATTAAATTTTAAGAGAAGCAATGATATTTTGGAGATCATTCACACTGACGTTTGTGGACCCATAAATGTAGGAAACTATTATCGATCTAGATATGTGTTAACATTCATTGATGACTTTTCCCGTAGATCATTTGTCTATCTAATAAAAGGCAAAGATGATGTAAATAAAGTAACTAAAGACTTTATAACATTTGCAGAAAGACAGACTGGGCACAAAATTAAAAGTATTATGTCTGATCAGGGAAAAGAGTATTGCAATAGTGATCTGACACAGTATTTGAAAGAACGAGGAATAAAGCACATGATGTCCTCAGTGTATACATCCCAAGGAAATGATATTGCAGAGCGATACAATAGAACATTAATGGACTGTGCACGAACATTGTTGATAGATTCGAAGATGCCTACTTATTATTGGAATTTCGCTGTAGAGTGCGCCAATTATCTAATGAACCGTACCCCACATGAAAGTATCAATAATCAAATCCCTCTAAAATTGTGGAATGGGGGGAGGTACGATCCGAGCGTACGTCATTTACGAAAATTTGGAAGTGCAGCGTATGTGAAAACTCCCAATGTAAACAGAAGAAATAAATTTGATAACAAAGCTATCAAAGGCATTTTTGTTGGGTATTCAACTAAGACCCGTGGTTACAAAATCTGGATTCCGGAACAACGAAAGGTCGTTGAAAGTAAAAACATATATGTAAATGAGTGCATACAAGGTAGTGATATATTACACTGTAGACGGACGGATCCAGAATACTATTTGAAAGTAATACGTGCAGCAAAGCCAATACATGAAAGTGAAACATCATCTGAAAGTGAACAAGAAGAATCAAAGGGTTTATCCGGACGTGAAGCCAAGTCCGATAAGGAAAAAGTTAGGTCACCTACTACTGATGATAAAGCCAGAAGAATTAACGCGGAAAGTCGAAGACGACTAGAGCATTTGTTTACGAGTACAGAGGATGAAACAGATCGAGCAATGACTGAAGAAGAAAAGGAGAGCATGATTCTCAGATCAGGAAAAGTGACGAAACCGAAAGAGCATAGGTAAACAAAGTAACGTGAACTTTGTGAGTATGATGAGAATGACTTATTAAAAAGAGAAAAAAAAAATGTATTTCAAGCAGGGGAGGTTTCTGTTGTGATTAAATTATTAAAGTAGAATAATTTAATGACTTTGAATTGTAGTAGCTAATAAAATAAATTGCTTGAAACAATTTTTATTTTTATTTATTTAGTAATGAGACTGATCCGGAGAAAATTTAAATATTGAGATTTAAATGACGTAGGGCCGAGTGCACCAACACGAAAGAGAGCAGTTATCAGTTAATTGACGGTTATTCACTATCGCTTGGATAAGTCAGAAAGCTGTGCACCATTGAAAAAGTTGCAGTCATTTACTGATGGTCGGTGTTAAATCGAAAGTGTTTCTAAAATTGACTGTGATTGGTTAACAACATGTTGACATCATCTGATTCACTGGCGCATGTGCAAACTCGAAATTAAACATGGACGCCGAGATTGAAAACAAAAAACACATGCGGGTCGAATTTCACAGAAGAAGATAAACATTTAGTAAATATATTGTGGGGAAATTTGTGGCTGTAATCGAAAATAAAAGAACGGACCATCTTTCCCGTAAAGAAAAAAGAGCGGCATGGACTGTAATTGAAGGCAATTTTAAATAGTGCTGCTGCGGTGAAAAGAGAGTCAATCGGCGTCGAAGGCAGCATATATTTTAAAGAGAAGAGCAAAATTATAGAAAGCGCAGGAAACCAAAGAGCAGTATAAAACTGAAGGAGGGATTTGCCAAGCTGATGCTACGTCAATTACAGAAAAATTAATGGCAGTTGCTAATATTGTACAGCCGATCCCCTGCATCTTCCGATGGGACCTTTCAATCAGCTGCGAACGGATGGAGACGAGCAATACTCATGGTGTTTCACGAGCCTTCACAAATGGTAAGTTAAATTTCTATATTTGTATTAACAAGTAGTTTAGAATGTAGTATAATTGACATTTAATCGCAGCATTTGATTAAAATATGAACATTTGAATTCGTATATTGCATGTTCATTTAATTTATGTAAAAAAAAAAAAAATCGTCTTGGACGATATGAAACAATTTCATTGCTGCAATGCCAGAACGAGTTGTCATTTGACGGATACAGTATTGATATAAAACGAATAATTGATTGATTACAGAATGTCTGTAAAGTTGTAAAATAAATAAAATTTGAATTGGCGATGTGCTTTGGGTCAAAAGAATTCATACAAGCTGAGATGATAGACATGACGAATTATGTCTACACTAATTATTTCATACTCTGCACTTAGTAGAAACCAACTTGTAGTATATTCATTTCTTTGATATTAATTTGAAAGGGGTTTGGAAATAAATAGGCAAATTATTAAAATTCGGGATAAACTTTCTACTGTTGAATTTCATGTTTTTTTATGTAAAGGAAAACTTATGATTGATGTTGTATTGTGCTGTTATATGAGATTGCAGTAACTTTGGTTGGACTTGACATACAGATTGTGTATACTTGAAAAAGAAACATACTGTCTGATTTTTTTTCAGCTCTCACTATATAATTGTATGGGATTAATATGCTAAACCACATCCTTTTTTGTATTAAAACTGCAAGGAAACAATATCTATGTTTCAGTATGAAACTATATATATATAATGTATGATTATCTGATTTTGTAATAGAGACAAACTGTGAAATATTCATTTTACGAAGTTTAAAAAAATATTTCTGAGATATATTATGAATGATGCTTGATTGTTTCATTTGAAGAGTTAACCAAATTACCTATGACCTCTATGCATAGCTAAGCATAGCCAAATTGTAGAAGTAAACAAATGTATTAATCAGTTTTGAAAGCAAAAAAAACAACAAATGTTTTGTTTCCATGTAACATGAACAATTACCACAGAAAAGCAATTGACAATTTCACAATAAATATAAGAAGACAAGCAACATAAATTCATGAATTAGAACAATCAAAATTTATCCATTAGAAATGATGGTTTCATAAATCTGTATGAGAATATTACTAATTTCTAAACTGATATCTACTGCAAATGCAGACACCATTCATTGATTTGCTTGTTCAATCCAATACATGAAATATTGATAAAGATGATTGTCAATATATTTTAAACTGTTCAACATGTACATTTGTTTATTAAATTAATAAAATTACAAAGTGTAATTCAGTTGTTTTAAGCAGCCATTCTTAATTTCTTTGTACTGCAGATGTAAGAAGCAGATATGAATAATTATGTCAGTATATTATACTGTATTCTTACTACATCAAACATTCCTCAGTTAACATGGAAATTAAAAAAAAAAAGAACAACAAGCCTATCACCATGAAAGGAAAGAAAGAACAGTTTATTTAAAACAACTATTGGTTTAAGAACTAAAAACCAATCATCCAGAAGTAACAATGAACATAGTCTATTCATACAAGTATAAATATGTTACAAACAAAAACTTTATAAATCATTTAGAATTATTTATAACAAATAAATGTACATTATTTGGAACAATCATTATTACCAGCATACATTACTATATTCCAATATATATTTTGTTTTACAAGTAATATATGCATCAAAAAGAATTTGTTGATTCTGCACTTAAGTAATGTGTAGATTGTTGGCTTCATCCAACTATCACAGAAATACAAACTATGATACAAAAATTAATCAAAAGTTGAAGTTTTACAAAATGTAATATATTCTAACTCTCACTCAAGAATAAATCATTACATACTATTTCCATATGAAAAATTAATGTGTAATTGTAAATTTTATTTTCATGTACATTAACAAATAAATAATTTAGAAACTACTAGACATATATGAGGGAAACTTAATAACATATGTTTGAGGATTAAAAAGTAGTATAACTATGGCCAATAAGATACAATTATTGCAAACATTTGCAGTAAATATAATCCTATATCATTACAAAGGAATAACATATCTCTAATTAAAATAAAAACAGAATCAAAGTGCGCCATATAAAAGACCATTCTTTATTCTTTTTACAATAGTTGTTGCCATGATCTGTAATACTATGAACAAGATAGCTTAACGTGCACACAGGTCATTTTATACCTCGTAGGATAGAATTCAATATATATATATTCCATAAATAGTTAGTTTTCCATAAATAAAAAAAGGCCTTAACAATAATAATAATAATTTTTATTGTAATTATTTTTAGGATGCAAACCAGACAGCTGCCATACTAACAGCTCAGCAAGAAGCAGACACATCAAAAGTACATGGTCATAAAGTATCATGGCGGAGACCACCAACAAAAGAAGACATAAACAATTTTGCAAAGATTGCTGAGTGTTCTGATGTACGTGTGCAATACTTCCAAAAGGAAATTTGAAATGGAAGAAATAAAACATGCTGCTATCTTGAGAACAGCAGATGCAGAAATCAGGGCCAAAGAAGCTAGAGAATTATATTTTAAAAACATGTTGGAAAACTTTATATATTTATGTGTATGGTACTTCAGTAAAACTGAACATATTAGGAATTAAAAAAATCACTTCAGGACACACATAA
>JAFIDM010064936.1:0-10362 GCA_023159025.1 Thereuonema tuberculata
AACTATTACTCTACTTAATTTCAATATTTTTTATGATTTATCTTTTGTAAACATAAAAAAGGTACAGGTGGTCTCTACACGCCCTTCAGGTCTTTGGATGCGCGGGAGGTTTAGAAGATATTCGAACTGGTTAAAGTCGAATCGACATTCAGACGTCCGATCGCCTTTAACCCTCTAGTAAGAAACCATTTGACAGAGGGTGAATCTTTTAAAAATTAAAGCAAGTTTAATAAAATACTTTCTTTTTCTTTAGACAAAATACTTACAGAAAAGCCTTTAATATAAGCTTACAATAAATCAAAACATTTTTTGAATGCAAAGAAATCTCAGAACCGTACAACAACAGTCAAAAATACAAAGCTAAAGAAAAACGCAAGTTACGAAACATAATTTAAATAACAAAAGTTAAAAAATAATGTTAGTAAAATTAGTAGAATTTTATTTTGAAAGTCAGAAGGAACGTAAGAATAACTTGAAATTGTAATAAAATTAAAAATTACTTTTTTCACGAGACAAGGAATCTTATAAGAAGATACGTACTTTATAACATCCCTAACAACTTCATCTAAATAACTTTAATGAGCATTTAAATGAAAAAGTAAACAAGTAAATAAATGAATGAAATGTCGGAATAGCAGTGGAGTTTCCAAAGCAAAACTAAACAATTATTTCTATTATCCTCAGTAACGAAACCTCACTGTTTAATGGTGACTACTCCTAGCTGACGAACGCGAAAGAGCGTGAAACAGATGTTCTAGAATGTCACTTGGTCTCTTCTATTCATGTTTATTAAATGTATTAAATTTTGTTTTCTGAATTATTTAACCAAACGCAGCTGATCATATAGGGGAGAAGGTCGTAATATGAAACAGGGTTGTAGTATGAAACAGCAATGTTTGTGGCTGATAATCCGGAAACCGCTCTAATTTCTACCGCTAGTTTTCCTTTTAGCCACCTAGAGGTAGCTAACTTCAGTATCTCGTTGTGTATGGTTATGAGAAGTAGTGTGTTTTCGTAAGCCTGAAAGTTTTCACAGGGTAAGATTCAACAAAATTTCTGGTACTACTATTAATACGAATGAGGTTTTGTTTATATTGTATATCATTATTAATTAACTGAACTACAAAATGCTATATTCAGTACTTAAGAATTAATATTTTTTTACTGAGAATGGATCAGTCAATTTGCAAAAGGCGACTGGTGATAATATGAAACAGGTGTTCCATAATACAACCTCACGATGTCAAGAAGCAAATTAGGACCTGAAAAGAGGGACAAAGGCAGAAATGGCGTCAAGAAGGTATGGTAAATGCAAGAAAACACCAAATCAGCAGATTTTTGCTCATTAAAGACTTGCAATTTTTAATTGAGCGTTTTCTTTCAATTATAAAGTGTTCAGCATTAATTTTTACTTTTTCTCTGTAGTTTCTATATTTTCTATTGATGTGAGGCAAAATAATGCATTAAAGTATTAACAATAAATGATTTTTTTACTATAATAGCAATAATAAAGAGGTTTAAGATCTGTTTCGTATTACAATCCCAGTTCAACAATTCATTTTTTGGTAGAATGTTCTAAATAATTGTACCTATTCAAGAGTTTTAAATATTTATTTAAAAATGAGTGATATTTATCTCACACGATATTTATACTAATGCTACTGACGATTTTAATACATCAAAGCCATTTGAATTTCAAAATTTTGTCAAAAATAAAAAAGTGGTTCACATTACCACCACCTCCCATACAACTGAACCGTCAATTTTTTATTTTTTTTTATTTTCGAATTTTGTAATTCTGATCAAAAAATAAAATAATGAAAGAAAAAATTGTGAATCCTCAAAATAAAAAAGGAGTAAATCAAAATAGTATATAAACAATAGTTCTGCAAGCCTTTTTTTATTAAGTCTTCTCTTAAAATCTTGCCATCAGTGAATGGAAATCAAAGTCCTGACTGAAAAGGTCGTTGAAACTTAGAAATTTCGAAAGTGTTGAAGTTCATTTAATTTGTGAATATATTTTGTTATTATTTCCTTATGAATTATTACCTTGTGAATTCCAGCCCCTGTTAGGAGCTGTTTCATTTACAGTATACTCTCGATATCTCGAAGTCGAAGAGAGTCTCAACAAATTCGAGACAGCGAGTTTTCGAGATAACAAGGACAGAACCAAAACATAAAAATTCACATAAAAACACAAGATACAGTATAATATTCTAAAAATTAGAGCCTTGATAGATGAGAATAAGTATAAATATGTAATGACAGTTAACAATAAGTCTAAATACAGCAATGATAATTTTAGTTTTTAAAAGTAGTCGAAAATAATTACATTAAATTGAAAAGAATTAGTAAAATGCAATGAACTTACATTGCTAGAATTTCTTAAAAAAAATACCTCTTTTTGCTTCAACACAACTGAACGGCGATAAGAATTAAAATTAACATTAGATGAATATGTAAAATCAAGGGGAAAAATAATCCCGTTGAGATATCAAGGTTTTCGAGATATCAAGGTTTTTCGAGATATCGAAGTTCGAGATATCGAGAGTATATTGTAATGATAATAATTACACAACGAATCTTCTTTAATTAAAACCGTACTGAAGATATTTAAATATTTAATTATAACAAAATACGCGGAAGTTTGGAGACCTCGTGGTTAATATCAAAAGTTAGATAAAACCGTTCTGATATCTAATTCATTTCTACCTTCACGCATTGATTACTCGATAAGGACTCACAATGAAAAAAAAAATTGATCGTCTCGTATTGATAAATAGGCATGCAAGATTTCAAGAAGATCCATTTAGCAGTTGAAAAGCTATTTGGGGAACACATAGAACTAATACACACTATTGGTTGATTTAATGAGTTTCACTATGTTATCTAGAAAGATAATCTAAAAATAGATTAATTTTATTAATTATTCAAAAACAAAGTATCAGGTATTAATTATTTCTTATTCAATATATTAAAATAAATTAGTTAATAAAAAAAATCCTAAATATTTTAAGATATATTAAAAATAATTCGTTTTACTATAGAAGTATAGGGTATTTTAACTTTAAAAAATGAAATAAATATTCCATTTAAACCTGATGTAGCAATATAAGCTGCTAAAATGGTATCAAAAGTATCAGATAATAATTATTTTTTATTCAATGTATTAGAATAAATTAGAGTTAAAAAAAAAATCCTAAATGAAGATATCATTAAAAATCATTCGTTTTACTACAGAAGTATAGAGTATTTTAACTTAAAAAAATGAAATATATATTCTATTTACAAAAATTTAAACCTGATGTAGCAATTTAATCTGTTAAAAAGGTAATAAAAATAACTTCACAAACAGATAGATCAAATAACGGCAATTTTAAGTTTTGTCGAAGACATTAAAGTCTACGAAATTCTCTAAAACATTTAACAATATTGTTGTGATTTAAAAACTGATCAAGAATTTTAGGAATTCATTTCTGCTGTATTAAAAATAATAGGTAAACGTTCTTAACGTGCAGAGTAAACTTATAGTGAATAAACGAGAAACACGCACAAATTAAAATTATTGGTTATTTAAAACATAAAAGTTTTATAAACATATAAGTTATCTCTGGAAAACATCCGCAGCATATGATAATCCTGAAAGGAATAATGATTCTAGAGTGAATTCTTACCTTTGCAAAGGGCAACAAAAGTGGCCATTCATTCATCCTGATTAAAAATCCGAGATAGTTCAACTAGGTAATTTTGCTTTTAACACTTCAGGACTATTTTAAAAATAGAAGCAGACATGACCAATTACAAAAAGGATATAGTTATCTGCAAAAGATCAAAATTGACAAGATTAAAAAGAATTGAAATAAGTATCGACGAAATGGCAACAAAATATGCTTAAAAATTGAAAGCAATAATTCAAAAATTAGTGAGTCTTTGAGCTCTACTTAAACCTTGGAACATCTGCTTTGTAATTTATTAGGTTCTCATCAGTCAGAGATTTCATTTGTCATCAGACAGATTTTCTTGCCAACTTTCTATCCTTGTTTTAATTGCATGTTGTCGATAATCTTGTTTTGTTTTATTTACTTTTAGTAAATTTCGTTTTGTAACTGCAATAAGCATTTGTTCTTGACTGCTTTGTACATAATCTGCCAGTGCATGTTTTTCTTCTTCTGCTGTTTATTTAACTTGCAATAACCCTCTACCTCCAGTTTGACGGGGTAGGTATAATCTATCAATGTCACTGCGCGGATGCAACGAATGATGAACTGTGATTAATTTTCTTATTTTTCTGTCCAAACTGTCCAATTCAGCTTGAGTCTAGTTGATGATAAGAGCAGTGTTTCTTATAAAAGGTATTGCCCAGGTGTTGACGGCCTTGATAGTATTACCATTTAGTTTTGCTTTTAATAGCTTTCGGACCCTTTGTACGTATTCTTTACTGATGATATTCTTAACTTGGCCATGCTTGATATTATCCATTTGCAAAATGCCAAGGTATTTGTAAGCTTTATCATTGTTTCTAATAATTTGACCTTTTGGCATTTCAATTCCATCACTGTGCAAAATTTTTCCTTTTTTAATTGCTACACTTGCACATTTTTCTAGTCCAAATTCCATAGAGATATCAGTACTAAAGATTCGGACAGTATTAGCTAATGACTGGATTTCAGCGTCTGATTTTCTATGAAGCTTCAAATCATACATATAAAGTAAGTATGAAATTTTTATTGAATTTTTGGAAGTTTGATAGCCAAGGTTTGTTTTCTTTAAAATCATTGAAAGGGGAATCATGGCAATGATGAACAATAGTGGTGATAATGAATAACCTTGAAAAATTCCCCTTTTGATGTTAACTAATCCATATTCTTCATTTCTAATAATTAGTTGTGTCTTCCACTTCTTCATTGTTTTTTCAACAAATACTGTAATGTTTTTACTAATTCCTATTGTTTCCAAACACTTTACGATCCAGTTGAGAGGCAATGAATCAAATGTCTTTTTGTAGTCAATCCAGACCATATGTAAGTTTGTTTTTCGATTTCTGCAATTTTCCAGTATCATTTTATCAATTAGAAGTTGAACTTTTTTACCTCTGCTATTTCGTTTATTTCCTTTCTGTTCTACAGGCAGGATATTTTTTGCCTCCAAAAATCTTGAATATTATCAACAATGATACAGTTAACAATTTAAATAATTTAAAGCATGTTATAGGCCTATAGTTTCCTTTTGCTGGATCTTTCTGGATAAGTTAAGTTTTGCCAGTTGTTAACCATTCACTTATATCTCCATTTTGTAAAATTTCGTTAAACTGCTTGGCTATTTTCGGGTGTAGACTAGTCAGATATTTGAGCCAGAAGCCATGCAATTGGTCATTACCAGGTGATGTCCAGTTTTTGACTTTTTTTACTCGCTTTTTAATCATTTATGTAGTAATAATAAGATCTTGCATTTGATTTTCACAAAAAACCTTTTCAAAGTCTTTTATCCATCCAGCATGTTGCTTAAAATGTTTTTCATTTTCCCACAGATCTCTCCAAAACTGATTAGTTTCATTCTTATCAGGTTTTTTACATTTTGGCTGGTTAGGGCAGTTAATACTTTGGTAGAATCGTCTTTGGTATAATTGAAAAAGCTGGTTTTGTCGAAATTGGATAATTCGTGCTTCATAACGCTCTATTTTTCTGGCTGTTGCTGTTATCTGCTGTTTTCCAATTTCTAGTGCTTCATCAACTTTTCTTGTATTGAGCCAGTTTTTCTTTATTAATTCCTTTTTGATTTTTGCATTCTTTAATTTTTGTTCTTTCATATTCTTCAAATTGCTTGCATCAGAGCGTAATTTTTTTATCTTTAATTCCATTTTGGTTTGATTTTGCTGGTCCTTTTGGCTTGTTTTTTTGAATACCCAGTTCTTCTGTGACAATTACTGCTGTGCTATAGCAAGCTGATTGGTTTGCTCCAACGATATAATTGGGACTGTTGCTAATGCCATCTTCACATCTTTCATGATTGGTGCAAGGTCTTTTTTTGACACCATTTTTAAGGCTGGCAATCTGTCTTTCTGTAAATGCTTGTGCATGTGTCATTATTTTTTCTTTTAACTGTTGTTGCCGTGGATTCAAATCATCAGTGATTTCAATACTGATTTGTGTCAGTGGTGGTTCAATAACTCTTTCTTCTTCAATTTGAATATTTTCATCATACACCATTTGTGTTTCGTGCATGCCACTAGTCTCCTCAAAACTGCCTTCAGTTGTTTCAACAGTTGGTTCTACTTTTTTATTTTTACAAATTTCTTGAATTTCTTCTAGTTCTACGTCACTAAACACTTTATTTCGTATTACAAAACGCCTTTGGTCTGCGAGTCTTTGTTCTGTAATATTTGATTCTGGGTATTTTCCTTTCCAAAGTTCAAACATTCTTTTTAAATAACCACGTTTTCTGGTTCTGAATTGTAATAGCAAACCATAATAGCACGATTTTCAGACACAGTATATTTTTGTCACTTCAGTTGTTTTTCTTCCAGTAGTCCTACAGTGCTTGGCCCTGGTTGCCTAACCATAGCAGCTGAGCCATGTAACCCATTTGTCGACAGATGCCCAGGTACTCTAACATCTGACGCAGCCCTTGTTGCCTTGGGCGACGACCGATCCGGTATAGGATTTGTTTTCTTTTGTCTCACCATGTTTGTTGGACTGGTGGACACACACAGTCTGGCTCTTCATTTGAGACCTGTCTGGCTTGGGTGGCCCTTCTGGTAGAATGCACTACCGCCAGCATAGCTCCCAACATCATTAGAGCACACAAGCCCCCTCCCCACGACAAGGGGGTGTCCTTGAGGGGGGATTATTATTTATTATATTATTATTTATTATTATTATTATTATTATGGACAACAAAAAATCAGCAGGATTTGATAACAAAAAAACGAAAGATATAAAAGAAAATGAAATTTTTCCCAAAGTAATTACTGAACTAATAAATTTAATAATTGCAACAAATAAATATCCAGATCAATTAAAAATTTCCAAAATCATACCTATATATAAAAATAACAGCTTTCTCGAACTAGAAAATTATCGACCCATAGCAATACAGTCAGCCATAAATAAAATAATAGAAAAATACTTCACAAATACATTACAAAATTTTATGAAAAAATACAATGTAATAAACAGTAATCAGTATGCCTATCAAACTTTAAAAAGCACCACAAAGTTATTAGAGAATTTCTGTGACCACATTAATGAAAAACTAAACAAAAATAATTTCATTTTACTTCTAACAATAGATCTTAGTAAAGCTTTTGTTTTAATAAATCATGAATTGTTACTAAAAAAAATAGAATTAATGGGTATTAGGGGACCAACCCTTCAAATAATAAAAAACTATCTCAAAAACAGAAAAATTGTTGTAAACATAAATAAGAACGCCAGTAAAGCGAAAAAGATAAATTGTGGAGTACCACAAGGCTCCAACCTAGGCCCAATCTTCTTCATAATGTTCATAAACGATCTCTTCGCTGAAATCAAGGATTGCTATATCTACATTTATGCTGATGACATTATAATCTATGCAATAAACAAGAATCCTATCAATACAAGACAGGCTATTCAAAAAGACTTCATAAACATTCAAAATTGGATGCACGACAATAAACTCATAATAAATAAAGACAAAACAAAAGCTATTTTTATAAGACCGAAAAAACAAATGGCAAACTTTCAACCAAAGGTGTATTTTCATTCTCATTCATGTTTACATGCACAAAATTGTAAATTGCAATTCTTGCTTCGAGATTGATACAGTAACAAATTTCAAATACTTAGGTATTACAATAAACAACCTTTTCACTTGGAACACTCATATAAATATGCTTCACAAAAGACTAAATTCTATAATATATATTTTCTATCACATAAAAAATATTATACCAACAAAAATCAAGATACTTATATCCTATGCACTATTTGATTCCTTGATAAACTACGGGGTAAACATCTGGGCCAATACTAATAATGTAGATCTGGACCACTTAAAAAACATACAAATAAAAGTGCTTAAATTAATTAAAATGTCTGGAAAAATTCTTACAAAAGAAATTATAACCTAAATAAGTATGAAATTTTATTCCCAAAACAAAAATTTATATACAACATAATAATGCAAAACTACTATAATATATTACAAATAAAGAATAACAGTAATCAAAATTATCATCTAAGACAAAACCATAAAATAAAACTATCATACCCTCCAATTTTTAATAGTTACGGACACAGAAATATAAACTTTAATATAGAAAGAATCTTAAATGATATGAATATAAATATATTCTCAGAACATCAAAAAATATCTGTTGTCAAAAAAAACCTTAAAAAATGGCTTATTGAAAATACTTGAAAAAAAAAAAAAGTAAAGTAAATATATCATTAATTATTTTATTTGTTTTTCTTTCCTCTAAATATCTCTATTTGGAAGAATTTAAACTTCAAAATGGAGAAATGAAAGGAAAGGAAAAAAAACTAAACACCAAAGTAAAACAAAAGACTGGTACTATTAAATAAATATTGGAGCCAACCCTCCAGCGGCCTCCTCGGCCCGCACGGGCTGGTTTTGACTTCGTGCGGTCCTCCGGGCCTGATCGAGTCTTTCACTTTAACATAACTATTAATAAAACTAATATAAGTTTCAAGACATTTCAAGCACGTTAAATTAATTCGAAGAATACCTTCAATACTAATAATCAATCATTTATTTATATATGTCAACCCATCTATACTCTATTATTGTTTTTTTTTTTTTTGATTCTTATTTTTACAATCTTGTAGACTTATAAGCTATACATTTTTCGAATGTATACTATGTAAATATATATTGTAAGAAGAAAAAAAAATTATGTAAATATCAGAACCCGTTGATAGGGATACCTCCCTAACGGGACTGTACTGTGTTATCTATCTATGTTAATAAAAAAAAAAAATTATTATTATTATTATTATTATTATTATTATGTTTGTATGTTTCAAACCTTGGGTTTCCCCAGCAAAAACAATATGGCGGGTCAAGGTCCAAAGCACATACTGCCAAGTGTAAAGACGTGTGCGAGAATGATTAGGGATGTGTGGTGGTGTCCATAAATTTCCTAACTATGCGTGTAGTGTTGAGTACCACAGCCTTCTGCAGTTGTGCATAAGTGTTTTTGTGAAGTCCTAGTGTGCTGAGACTGTGGTGTAATGTGTGAGGCACCAGACCAGTGGCAGACAGAACGATGGGTACAACACGTACTCGATCCTGCCTCCACTGCTTCTGGAGCTCGTGTGCTAGATCAGTGTATTTACTGATCTTGTCTGCGTGAGTTTTCTGCATGTTCTTGCTGATAGGCACTGCAATATCAATTAGATAGGTCTGTTTGTTGACCTTATCAACAAGTGTGATGTCTGGTCTGTTGTGATGTATGGTTTTGTCTGTGTGAATGGGGCGGTCCCAGTATAGTTTATATGAGGGTGACTCTAATACGCTTTGTGGTATGTACTTGTAGTACGGGACCGTGCTCTTAATAAGTGAATGTTTGTGTGCTAGTTGTTGATGAACGATCGACGCTACCTGATTGTGTCGGTGGAGGTAGTCTGTTTGAGAGAGAAGGGGACAGCCTGATATTACGTGGTCGATCGTCTCATGCGTGGTGTGGCATTGCCTGCATATGTTGTCATGTGTGTTTGCATCGTGTAGAATGTGTTTCTTGTAGTTGTGTGTGGAGATGACTTGGTCCTGTATTGCGATCATGAACCCTTCGGTCTCCCCAAACAGCTCACCACTCGTCAGCCATCTGTTCGACGCTTCCATGTCGACATGAGGCTGGCTGAGTTCGTGATGATGTCTGCCATGGAGTTCCTTACGAGCCCATGATTCACGCAGCTGCTGAGTGTGGGTGACAGGGTGGAGAGTGCTGGAGAAGAGTTTTCGAGGTTCAGGGGCGTGAGGTGTGTGTCAGCCTTGACAATGGCTGAGTGAAGTGAGGAGTCTTCTGCTCTTTGGTGGAAATGTTCCCTAAGTGTATGTACTTGTTTTTCGTGTAGGGTGATGAGGTTGATGAGTCCTCGGCCACCCTCCTTGCGGGGAAGAGTCATCCTTTCCGTAGCGGACTTGGGGTGGTGCATGTTGTATTTCGTGAATGTAGTGCGTGTTGCGCGTTGTAGTGCTTCGAGTTCGGTGTTTGTCCATGGAATTATGCCGAACGAATATGTTAGTGTGGGAATGGCAAAAGTGTTGATAGCTTTAATTTTATTTCTGGCGTTGAGTTGTGTTTTGAGGATTTTGTGAACTCGAGCAAGGTATGTGTTCTTCAGTGCATTTTTGATGTTT
>JAFIDM010064937.1:0-10362 GCA_023159025.1 Thereuonema tuberculata
TTTTGAAATACGTTTTATCGCATCATACATTGACTAACGAACAACCATACATTGAATAACGAAAACTACGTTTTTCGCGAAAACTATTCATTTCCGGACTCATGTTTATTTGAATGTTTTTGTTTGTCTTACTGAGTAGTATCTAGCTTTATATTTGTACACGGAATTTTGAATCACCTTGTATAGAGAGGTTTCCAGACCTAAATCCAGATTTAACAACGCTCCTGCTAGAAATATGTCTAGTTTTAAGAATATAGATTCATTTTGAAATTACTATAGTGGTCGTATACTATATCGTAGTCATCTACACAGTAAAAGGTTCTTGAGCTAGATAAATGTATATATCCCTACTAAACATAAATTAGCAATGCAATTTGTAAATGCCTGAATATTCCTTTTGTTTGGACGTAACCTAATAGGGTGTAAATCGGTCCAATAATTTTTAACCTTGAGATCTAATTCAAGGATCGTAGTGTTGTTGAAAATTGAGTAGCTACTGGCACAGAGATGTCGACAGCAATTAACGGACCCAAGGTATGTTTCTACTCAGGTCAATGAAGCCATTCATGAGGACAGACAAGGTCAGCTATTCAGGAAGATGAAATGACATATCCGAGGCCGATGTGTCAAAGCATTGTAAGTTCTGTGAGCAATTCAAAGGTAAACTTAAAGCTAACAGAACAGCACAGATCCAAATTCTTAGCACGATAGTAAACCGAACTATGTAACTACAAAAACCTCTCACTTATAAAGCTCACTTATACTAAATTAAATATTTGTAAGCCATACTTCAGTGTTATATAAATAATTGAAATGGACTTGCATATAAGTAGCATAGAATTTTTATAATGCCACCATTCTGCATTTGCTGAGTTTAAATACCATTTCCAAATCTCCCTTTTTTACTTTTCTAGTTATTTTCCTTCCTTTTATCGAATTTGGCCAACTAGGGACCACGTAACTAGCTCAACCTGACTACGTCAGGGCGAGGCTAGTGAAATTCAAGAAAGGGGGGACGAGAATTATATCCCGTCCAGGATAACCCTGAGATAGTAAGTCCCAGGTGGGAAACGGACGAAACACAGAAGAAGAAAGAAACAGCCATGCCACCACCGGGATTCGAACCCGGGTACTGGCGCATCGGCCACAACGGCAGCCCGCCGGCTAAACCGCATGGCCATGCCAGCACGGCTTCTAGTTATTTTATTTTTATTTTATTTTTTTTATTTTTTTGATAAATAGAGAGAAGGAGTTAGAGTACACTTAGCTTGATTAACAAAACCAATTTTATTTATTTAGTCATTCTCATATATAAATAGTGGAGCCCTATTCAAGTTCGCAGCACAGTAATAATTATATGAATAAAGTTTTCATACTACAATCTCTTCTACTAATAAGATATTAAATGTTCTCTTCTTAACAATTTCACAACCATGTCTGATACTTTCGCAGACATTTTTTTTCCCCAGATAAATATTTATTCGTAATCGAAACGAATTTTGCAATATTACCGGGATGTTTCCTAATGTCATGCTGTCATTTTCGACCATTTATCTTTAAATGGAAAGATGTTTTAAAATCTTACAGGGAAAAAAAAAAAAAAAAAAAAAAAAAATATGTTGAAATCAATTCTGGCTTAATGCCAACTTGTTCACCCTAACTATCCACCTGCACTGAAACTGCAGAGTTTATGGATGACATGAAAAGTGAGAAATGGCTCCCGTCTACAAGCGAGATAGAAGTAACGATAGTTTGCTTTCCAAGAAATTCATACAACGGGACTTGTCAAATGGCAACAAATTAGATCCAGTGTAAAGTAACTAGTTACCCTGCACCATGGATCAAACTCCCTGATTTGCAACAGTCCGTTCAGACCAATAGAGTTCCGAAGACTTCACTGAAATTCGCGTTTTCCATCAAATTCAGGATTTTTTTTTCTTTTTCTTTTTCATATTTTAATTCTGCTGTGTGTGTGTGTCAAAAATATAGAAGCATATAATTTAAAGCGAGGTTAGCATATTTATACTTTATTACAAAGACCAGTGTGAAGGTATCTCAAAAACTCAAACCCCTACTAAACAGGGGTTGAAAACAAAACATTATGAATCGTTGATGAAATTCTCGGAATATGAGCATTCCAATTACAGGTACTCCTCACTTTACGACCGAATTCCATTCCGACGACTACGCCGTTAAGCGAATTGGTTATAAGCGAGAAGCTTGCTCCGGGAATATAGGATCGTTGTAAAATTATAAAATTATAAAAATTATGCAACAAACTTCAAATTTATTCATATAAAGACATGCATATGTACATATTATCATTGTTTATTTGGTTATCTGGAGCTGTAGAGGGTCCAGGCAAGGGAGATGACGACGATGAAATAGAAGTTGTACTTTCAAGGACGGAGGTCGTTAAGCAGATGATAGGTCGTAAAGTGAGGAAAATATTAACAGAGGTTTATTTTTAACAGAAATTAAAAAGACTTACCTTTGTGAAGAACACACCTAAAAGAAAGAGAGAAAAGAAAATACTAAATAAATATCCATTTTTATATTTAGTTAAAATTTCATATACATAATCTCAATAACAACAAAATCCTACGGACTTACATACGCGTAATTACAGGTGTGCTCTGATTTACGACTAGGTTACGTTCCGACCAAATAGTCATAGGTCGATCATTATATATGAAGGGTCAAATATATAAACATGTAATACAATACTGTCAGACATAGGCAATTAAACATTTATACATATCTAACATGCTGAAGCAATTCAAATAATTGCTCTACAGTAATAATAATAATAATAATAATGAGACAGAGCATTTGTAATACACTACAATATCCGCACTGCTTCCTTGGTGGTGAAGGTAGCTGTTGCTTCTGTAGATACAGCTACTGTAGAGCTGATATATATTTGATGATACAGTACCGTATGTTGTAGTACTGTACTGTTTTGGTCAAAATTCACAAAACTATCGGTATTTTTTAAACTATCTTGGTTATTCTTTTACACTTTTTTTCATATTCATTATGCAAAACTTAATTTAAATTAATCATATACTTCTTTTTTTAAGCTTTTTTATTTATGGGACTTCGGTCGTTAGTACGAACGGTCATAAGTCGAGGCACACTTGTACTGAGTTTTGTCCGTATTTGCCTGTATCTCAAGAATTAAATTTCTCAAAGAACTAAGATTTTGTTTTCATTGAAATACGAAAAGCAAAATTTATGTTAAAGATCAAAAGGGAAAGGAAATCATTCCTCTCTCTGTCCATGAAATCGAATAAAAGCCCGTCTTTGCATGCAAATCAGACCACTTTGTTTCTTCCAATCAGAATACATTTATTTTATTTAGATTTTTTTAAAACAAAATGAAGGCCATTAGAATATAAAATTCACATATATCAAACACACATTTACCAAAACCAAAGAGAAAGATAGAAACAGACTACAGTTATACTGAAAGGAAGCTTGATTTGAACATCTCTATTTGTCTTCCTGAAAATTAAAATACTAGAATTATTTGAGCAGATTTTACACGGGTATTGCTAGTCAACAATAAAAATATCTTAGCTTGTTTTGAACCATAAAAAATGACCTACTTGTAGCTTCCTTCTCTTTGTCTCAGGATAGAATGTTCATCCTATTATTAGAAAATTCGTAGTGGCTTCTGAGAGGAAACTATTTTACCCCTCCAACACTTTACAATCACCAATAGAGAATAATTCAATTCTAAGATGACCATGTTTTTCATCAATAGTATTGAGAAACATTACAATAACAATAATAAATTAAGATACAAAATAATTAAATTATTTTATAATTGTTATTAAAAACAATTTAATAATTATTTTTAGAAATTATTAAGATTAATTAATAAGAAACATAGTAAATAACATTATTTTATGAATTCTTTATTGATGAATTAACATTAAGATAAAAAGATTGGAAATAGATTTAGCCTAGGGAACAGTAACTTATGAAGAATTTGGTTTGTCTTGAAGCATTCAGAACAATATTTAACCTATGAAAATAAAAATAAAAAATAAAAATCTTATTCCAAACTTAAAATTTTCACAAATATGTACATTTGCTTCTGAACATCTTCAAAATAACAAAATATTTTCTCATGAGTAAAATTTGATTTTATCAAGGCCTAAAAAAAAAAATTGAATTTTTTCAAATTGAATTCAGGTATATTATCTGCGTATAATACCATCCTTTTTAAAAACATTTTAATTCTAGCTAAAATTTATTCAACACGATTTTAAAAATGTTACATTTTCAACGACTTTCCAAGACATTATTGTATTATTGTAGAAATTCAAAAAACATTTTTTCTTTGTTAAATAATAAATTATAAATTTAGTCAAAGTCAGAATCCGTGCTTATAAAAGTAAAGTTCAATAAGAAAGCTTCAACATATGCGTAACAGCTCTGTAAGCCTTTCTTATTTTTTGAAACAAAGCTTAAAGTATATTTTAAAAAAAAGTTAAATGTGTCTTCATTTTAAATTTCACTGATCCTCATCCCTCTAACCTTTTTCGTTTTTCTTGTTGACGCTACTTTTTTTTCCTCCTGTCCTTCGTATTTTATTCTAATTACAGAAACGTTCTATTTGTTGTCTCTCCCAACAAATTTTTTTTTTCTTTTTTCTTCCACTTCTCACTTCCTGACACCCTTGATAAATGTTAGACTAAAATGACCAAATTCTAGTCACATAATACTCTGTTTGTTCCGAAAAGAAAAAGTAATTTTTAGTAATTTTATTGAAGCTAATTTTTTTAAATTTGAAAATATTGATTTTCAGTTGTAAATTTTATTAGTATTTATCAAAGACTCCTTTTTTTACCTCAATTCCAGCTTCTCTGGTGAAACTAAGACCAAGTCACTTTGTACATTTGTAATAATATTTTTCTTTGGTTGTCTAAAGCTTTTATTTCTTAAGCATACTAAATAATATTTTTAAAATAAATTATTGTATCGACAAAAATAAATAAATAAATAAAAATAGAATGAAATTCAAAAGCTTAAAAACATTGAAAATAGAAATAAGTTTACAAACATAAATAAAAATTAAATTTTTATGTTAGTATGTTTAAATAAAAGTTTACATACTAAAAACTAAAAAAAAAAGTTATATAACTGGCAGTTTTGGTTATTTCCATAACACTTGCACATCAACTGAAAATTGTATAAAGGAAAATATTTAATTTTTTATTGGCTGGAATTTAAACGTTAGGCCTACTAGTTGGAATTAAGACTTGGCCGCCTGGAATTGGAGAAATCTCCTCAGTACAGTAATTTTTATATGCAGTTTCTGTTTTAAATTTCGGGAAAATTTTAAAGGGATAGTTTCTGTTACCGTTTAAAAGTTTTGTTTCAAATGTCATCACAACGCCATCTGAACGTAAAGAAGAATCATCAGAAAGGAGGAAGTGAGTCGACAGCGATTTAGAGTATTGTATCGATCTATCTTATGAAGCTTTCTCACGAAACTGAAACTATTGATGAGTTAAGTTATTTAAATATAAGATCTGTATTGATTTTAATCCCTGTTGCACTTACATGTAAGGATCATTGAACGTTAATGTTGAAACTCCGTCATTACAACTCCATAAATGTAAATCTGAAATCGTGATACTAGCGAGGTGCTGTCAAAGAATGAAAATTAATTAAACTGAAAATCTAATAGTGTGTTCATACTATTTACTTATATACTTCTAGTTCATTTCGTAAGCAAATGAACTCAGTGATTAGGAGCTTGGGGAGAGGGGGAGTAAACCATTATTAACATGTAGTCATAACATGTTGGTATCGTAAGTTGCACATCAACCTGTTCTTATTTTTATTTTTTATTTTTTTTCGTGATTGGAGAAAAACTGAATAAAATATTTAAAGGCTTTAGTTTCGTAGCTTTTTTTTTTTTTTTAACTATTGATTTACATTATTCTTATATCCTATATTTCACAAGACATTACTTACTATTGACATGTAATATATCTAATTCGTGCCATATACAGTATGAAGTATTAATAATGAGTGATCTAAATTCTCTGTTTTAATATTGATCAGAGTCCTCTCTCACAAATGAGTAAAAATTCCTATAGAAGATTCATCTCCATAAAATGCAATTAACACAAATACAACATTTCTCCTATAAAAATTGTTTTCTTTCGCAATGGTAGCCTTTGAAATTGTAAATAGAAATAAAAATTGATTTTCTTCTTTATTCTATTTATATTAGGTAAAATTGTGAATATAAATTGCCCACATAAAGTTTCTTTGCTTTGTCTCCCTTTACAAATTCATCTAGACACAAAATGGTTCTAGACATAAAATGGAACACAAAGAACAACTGTCTCATTGAAATTTCTAATTAACATACGCAATTGAATAAGTATCTGATTCTTAGATTATTATTTATATTTTGGATAAAAATATGTTGAGCATCGTTTGGTTTTTGCGAAGTTTTACAATATTTGCTTGATGATTTAAGAACTTCTGATAAGTCTTTGGAATGATGGCGTCATTTGTGAGTTGTCCGTTATTTTGCGACGTTGAGTTTTCGGTATTTAATGATGCGTATTATCCTTGTAGATGCTATGGACGATAGCATAGTTGGATGGTAGTATTAGTTATCTTGATTTTTTGGAATATCCCCTCCCTCCAATAAAATAAATACATATGAAAAAAATAATACGGTAGATATCGATTGCCGTCACTAACACTAAATGCTGTTATTAAGTGACGTTTCTATAATATCTTCAGGTAAATTTATTTCGATTTTTTTTTTTAAATATAGAAGAGAAAGTGTGGCGTGTTTCTGCTAAAAAGGCTACATGGAAATCGGCAAGAAAAGCGGTTACAGACAAAAGGGAATAACAGAATTTAAATTTAATTTCGGAAATATCTCGTACTTTTGTTAAAACAAGGTAATTAATGCTTTTAGACAGTGTCAAAAGCAAAGCGGCCCCATAATATGCACAATTGTATAAACAAAATAATTAAAAGCAAGAGCATAATAAATGCAAGACCTTTCCGTTGTGTTTTACAGGCAAGCTGTAATCTAGGGGTCGCTAATACAATGCTTAGTGCATCATTTGGATATGTTAAAGAATTTAAGAAACAATACGTTTGTAAATATTAACAATGAGGTCCTGTTGGCAATTGTTAGTATTGTTATGTATGAAGCATCAGTATTATTTATGTGTTATCATTATTACTAACACTGCTATGGAAAACGTTAATTTTGGGGGTCAGGGAGGGTCCTACAGGTCTGATTTTTTTTTTTTACGTTGTCACCTACTTTTGGATGCTGAACACAATGGTGAAGGTTTCATTCTAATAACTCTAACCGTTTGGCCGCTACAGAGTGTGACATACAGACAACACGAAAGCAATAGCGGTTCATAACATGGGACCGCTAATAAAAACGCATCATACAGAAAATGTAACGTCACACTTACTGAGAATGTGTTTAACGCCGATTACCAATAGACTTGATATTTGAGCCTCTCATTAGCCAGACTGATCAACTTCACTTTTTGTAAGTAATAAAATTAATTAGTACAATTTTAGTACCTCAGCACATGATTAATAATATATTAATTATATTAATAATTTACATCAAAATATCACTTCTGCTCAAAGAGAACAAGCCATGCAAGTATTGAACAACTTGAGTTTTAAAATGGTAAGTGCTTATCATGGGTTGTAGTACGCGAATTCAGAAATTTACAAAAAATGGAGTTGAGCAGTTAGGCTTATGAGAGACTCAACTAGGTTTTTTTTCCCTCATACTAACATTTCTGGATACCTTTATATAGAGATCTTCGTTGAGAAATAAATTACAAAGTTAATGAACCAGAGTCCTCGTTAAACGACAGCGATGCCGACTGTCAACTGTGTTCATGGTTTATTTGTTAGTGTTTATTTTAATCTCATAAAGTGATCTGATAAACATCATGCTTTCACAGAAGAAAGAAGTAATGAGCTATTAGTTTTGGTCTTTGCAAAGTGAATTAGGCTCAAATTTACTTTTCAGCTTTTTATAAAAATATATTTTATTTCTAAGAAGCTGCTAGAAGAATTTTTTTTTAGCGACCCATTTTGGGAGCTATTGTGATAGCGACCAGAATCGGTAGCTATTGCGTTTGTCCTGTGCGTCCGTCCGCGTCTGTCCATCCCTAACGGAAGGTCGGATCGACAAACGGATTTCAACATCGTGTTGAGAGGTCAAACACTGTAGGAATGGGGTATTTACAGGGGCCAATGCCCCCCATATTCGAGATATTTCACATTGTTATCATTTTATCCCCCCCCCCCCAAAAACAAAAAAAACAAAAAAAAACAACCTCTTGAACGAGAGGTCGGATCAACAAACGGACTTCACCATCGTGTTCAGAGGACCAAACAACGTAGGAATAGGGTATTTGCAGGGGCCAACGCCCCACATGTTCGAGATATTTAGCATTGTTTTCATTGGATTTCCTCTAATAGCTGAAATGTTACAAATACAACCATTTCATTTCAATTGTCAACTACAGCTTGATGGTTAAGGTTTCGGACTCATATACTGAAAGGTTCGAATCCGTATATATACTTTTTTTTTCTTTCTTATTTTCCTAACTTTTTTTTTATTTTTCCTTATGTTATTGTTCTTTCTTTTTTATTATTATTATTATTTTTTATTATTATTATTATGGGTCGCCCTTAAATTTGTGCTTTAGCACAAAATGATATTCACGTGTTTTAAATAATTTTGTAATTTAACTTCTTTGCTGAAATAATTATGATATTTAATGGAATAGAGACGTCTGAGAGCCAATTATAGTTCGACTTTCTCGTTATGGAACATCCCCTATTTCTTTGAGTCCCTTTCAATTTATTACAATTCAATTTATTACAATATTACAATTTATTACAATTTTATAAATAAGATAGATTATAAAAGTATTAGATATCTCTGAAACAAGAAACGAAGTAAAATGAATGATACTATTTACTGAAGCTATGAAGATTGATAGATAAAGAGATGGCGTTGAAAAGGAAATGATGGGATGGATATCATTCCTGTTGGCTGACATTATAAGACTTGTCTAAAAACTCTGTTCACAATCAAATTTTGAAAAAACACTTAAGAAATATTTCAGAATTCCTTTATTAGCTACAGAAATGTTGGAATGTGCCTGTAGGCAAATAAAAGATGATTTATTCTGCAGAACAGTATCATTTAAAGAGTTTTAGCCTATGTGGCAAACGTTTACCACAGACAACAGCATCTTAATTACCCAAAGCAGTTCAAAGCAGTCTTGTCAATGATCATTTCAGTCTTGATGAATCTAGACTTGGCAAACACGCAATCACCCTCTAAATTTCTTTGATAGGGACAATTGTGGTTGAGATAATGTCAAATTCTGCAAAGCACATGAGTGAATATCGTTGAATTCTCTCTAAAATGTATAGGAATTGTTTTGAGACTGTGTTACCAAGAATGATATATTAATGGTAAATTAACGAAGCACTAGAGAAGTATCTCAAAATATTGAAAGCTACCCCTATGACGCTTCACTACAAGAACAATCTGATTCTTCGAACTCTTTAATAGTTGTCAGACAACAACGTAATTATTATTATTATTATTTACGATAATTCCCATTTAAAGAGAGCGTTTGAACTTGAATTCCTCTATGATGATTGTTTGTGTTTTCCCTGTACCCAAATTTTCTTCATGTGTTCACTGTGTTGTTTCTTACGCTCCGCTGTCCATTTACATCCCCGCCTCTTCTGTGTTGTGGTGTCAAATGTATGTTTTTTGATAGTGTTCCTGAATTTCTTTCTATCTTCTGCATCATCTATTGTCATGTGTGCCTGTCTGAGATCCTCCTCGACTTCTTTTATCCATTTCGTTTTTCCCCTGCCTGAGTTGATGACCTCAAGAATCCGTCTTGAAATTCTGTCTTCGTTCATCCTGTGAATATGTCCGTAGAACTGCATTCTTCTTTTCCTGAATGTATCCGTAATCCTATTAGTGTGTTTATAAATTTCTGATGCTGGTCTCTTCATCCAGATTCCCTGTTCCTGTACCGGTCCCAAGATTTTCCTGAGAATTTTTCTTTCTTGTTTCTCTATTTCTTTGATTTTCGCTTGTCCACCAATTTGTGTCGTTTCAACAGCATATAGTGCCTCAGGAAGTACGACAGTGTTGTAGTGT
This sequence comes from Thereuonema tuberculata, assembly GCA_023159025.1. NCBI lineage: Eukaryota > Metazoa > Arthropoda > Chilopoda > Scutigeromorpha > Scutigeridae > Thereuonema > Thereuonema tuberculata. The sequence continues at coordinate 10,226 of JAFIDM010064937.1, forward strand.
CTTAATTTTGCGTTAATGGATATGGACTTTTTGTTGTAATAGTTCCACGTGAGTTTGTATGCTCTTTGTAGTTTTCTTATTCTTTCCTCATTGGCCCTTAGGTTGATCCCTGATGGTTGGATAATTTCTCCTAGGTA
>JAFIDM010064938.1:0-10362 GCA_023159025.1 Thereuonema tuberculata
AATCAATTCAAAATGGAAACTAAAAATATATATATATTTTAATCAATTCAACAACTGCAAAAATACAAAGATATGATGCGAAAATCAAAGAATTTACCCAAAATATGCAATTTAGTAAAAATCAGCGGAATTTTTACAAATCACTCCAACAAGGAAAAGAATCACAAAACAATGACGGACCAGATAAGGAGGAGACCTTGGCTTTTTGGAAAAACATCTGGGAGAACCCAGTCAACCATAATACAGAAGCTTCCTGGATCAAGGAGATTGACAAGAAGAACAAGAAAAAGAAAAATAAGCAAATGGATAACATCACAATAACAGAAGAAATGGTCCAAAAGCATGCTAAAACAGTAAAAAATTGGAGTGCTCCAGGGCCTGATGAACTACATGGGTTTTGGCTAAAGTACTTGACCAGTCTATATCACCGCATTGCAGTACAATTCAATAAAATGCTCCAAAGCACTATAACTGAGGATTGGCTAACACAAGGACGAACATTTCTTATAAAAAAGGACCTGGACAAAGACAATACACCCAACAACTACCGTCCAATCACCTGCCTTCCAACAACTTTTAAATTATTCACAAAAATTCTGGCCACAAGAGTCTACAATCATCTAACAACAAACAGTATTTATCCTGTTGAGCAAAAAGGAAATTTCAAAAAGTCAAGAGGCACAAAAGACCAGCTGCTAATTGACAAGATGATACTAAAAAACTGTAAACGACGCCGAACGAATTTGAACATGGCTTGGGTTGATTATAAAAAAGCTTTTGACTCATTGCCACATTCTTGGATCAACAACTGCTTGGAAATTTATGGAATAAATGACAACATCAGAAAATTTGTGCAAAATAGTATGAAGCAATGGTCAACAACACTTATGGCAAACAACATTGAATTAGGCAAGGTGCAAATATGTCGTGGTATTTTTCAGGGTGACTCACTGTCTCCCTTATTATTCAGCATTGCCCTTATACCCTTGACCTCAATTTTACATAAAACTGGGCTTGGCTACCAAATTTCTACTCAGGTTGGAAAGGTCAACCATTTGCTTTACATGGATGACTTAAAACTTTATGCAAAAAGTCCAACTGAGTTAGAATCACTACTGAACACTGTGAGAATCTTCAGTGGAGATATAAAAATGAACTTTGGACTGGATAAATGTGCAATGCTGACAGTACAACGTGGAAAAGTTCAGAAAACAGAAGACATTGAACTGGCAAATGGAGATATAATAAGGTCACTTAATAAGGAAGACCCATACAAATATCTCGGTATTTTAGAAATGGACAACATCCTGCATGATAGGGTCAAAAACCTTACTAGATCAGAGTATTTGAAAAGAGTTCGAAAGATTCTAAAATCTAAACTCAATGCTGGAAACACTATTCGTGCAATAAATACATGGGCAGTGCCCTTAATTCGATATCCAGCGGGAATTATTGACTGGACAACTGCTGAACTGGAGACACTCGATAAAAAAACACGAAAACTTCTAACTATACATCACTCATTACACCCTAAGAGTGACATTGATAGACTGTATTTGCCACGCACCATTGGAGGTCGTGGTTTATTACAGATACAACAAACTGTTGAAGAGGAAAAATGTGGCCTCCGTGACTACATCAACAACAGTAATGAAAAACTGCTAAAAGCAGTTAAAACTGAAAATTTCCTGAAAGCCACCAAATCCAAAATAGAGTACAAAAAAGACCAGTACAATACTCGACTAGAAGCTTGGAAAAATAAGCCCCTTCATGGGGCTTTCTTCAAAAAAATCGAACATAAACATGACAAAAATATCATCTGGACTTGGCTAAAAAATGGTACATTGAGAAAGGAGACTGAGAGTCTGCTCCTTGCTGCACAGGAACAGGCCCTTCAGACCAATGTTATGAAGGCCAAAATACAAGGCACAAGCACCAACAGCCTTTGCAGACTGTGTAACAACCGAGAAGAAACTGTAAATCATATAATCTGTGAGTGTTCTACAATTGCTAACACAGAATATAAAAAGCGACATGACGATGTAGCCAAGAAAATACATTGGGCACTATGTCGTAAATTTGGATTCCATACATCAGAAAAACCCTGGCATCACAGTATAGAAAAGGTCTTGGATAACGGGCAAGTTAAAATCCTCTGGGATTTTCGTATTCAAACAGACCAGCATGTAACAGCTAATACGCCTGATATTACATTAATTGAACAACAAAATGTGACCCTAATTGACATTGCCATCCCTGGGGACTGTAGAGTCCAGGAAAAAGAACTGGAAAAAATCAACAAATACAGGGCTCTGGCACTTGAAATTACACGAATATGGAATAAAACAACTACAGTGTTGCCAATCATCATTGGTGCACTAGGAACACTATCACTTAAATTTATGGACTATTACACCAGACTTGGAGCACCAGCAATAACAACAGCTGAATTACAAAAGACAGCCATCATTGGCACTGCGAACATTTTACGTCAATACCTTAGCAACACTTAGGCCCCTGGTTGAGGCCCGTCTTGCCTAAGAAAATGCCAGTGATTAAACGTGATTTTTTGTGTTTGTTTGGGTGAACGTTTACACTGTGTAACTATTTTTTAAAAGAGTAAATTTGTTATATATTTTAATCAATTCAAAATGGAAACTAAGCTCAGGGGATAAAAATATGAGGTCTGCATGGAAATCCTATCCTTTCTAATAAGCAATCGCCTTTACTTGGAAAAGCAGATGGACAGACCAAAAGCCATTTATATTCCCTTTCTTTTATTTTAAGTGTCATTAAATATATTAATTCCAAACAGAAATTACTGAAAGGTACTTTTTTTTTCCCTTAATTTTCTTATTAATTCTTAAATAACTTCTACCAAGAAACATTTCAGGTGGAAATAATCTCAGTTGAGGAGAATTCCAAAATCAAACATTGTTCGAATCCAAGGATTCTTTTATATAATTTAAGATGTTAAAGGAGATGACTGTGTTGGGTTCATTGATTATGGTTAGGTACAAAGCCCACCAGAGAGATACCTGTAAGAAAGAACTTCCATGGATTATAAACACTTCAGTTCAGTTTAAAATTTAATTTTGAAGAAAAGAATCCATCTTTACAAAAATGTCATTCAAGACAGAAGAACATCTTTCATTTTATAATAACGACCTATAAGGGATAAATTTTATATGTAGCTGAACTGTCTTTTCTTTCCATTGATAATACTACTTGTAGGCGGATAAAAAGATTTCTCTTAAATGTAGAAAAAGCAAATATTAATAGCAAAATGTAATAAAATATAACTTGCTCTTATAACAGACTTGAATAAATCAAACTTTTATTAAACATAAATTCTTCCAAAATAAAAATTCTCCACAAGCACAAAGTTAAATAAAATAAAACTAACGGAAAAGACACTGTTTGGAGTTGGTAGGGAAGAAGATGTTGAGTTTCTTTTCCCTGTTAGTTTTATTTTATTTTATTTGGTGCTTGAAAAAAATAGCTGGTAAAGCTATCGAAATATCGTCTTGTTGAGAATTTTTATTTTGGAAGCAACTTGCTCTGTATTAATATAGGCCTTGATGGCTTATGGCTACCGCTGGCTTTTGTTTTTCTTTTTAGTAAAACTTCCTTTTTTAGAGTCAATTGAGACTTCGTCACTCTTTTGTTCACATCGCATCCTACTACATCTGCTTTGATTTCTTCTGTATTTCTTTCAGTTTCATCATCTAATCCCTCTTACTTTCTCTACATTGATTTTTAGTTGAAAAACTGGAGGATAGTGAGTAGGTCATCCCATAGAAGAAGCTATTAGATGACCTGTGGCTAATGACTATTACCTCATTGCACTCTCCATGGCCTGGAGGTTGGTGAAAATTGACTTCTGGTTCAGATCACTGACCAGGTAAAAAGTAATGGTAATTGGACAAATTGGGGTCTATCTATACTGAGAAGGAATATGATACCAATGATCTTCAAAAGGCCTGGACCTTCCTGCAAAATGGCCTATTCACAAAGGACTTTTGAGTTAGGCAAAAGAAAGACCAAAGAGAGAGACATAGTGGAAACTCATCCAATTTTATTAAAGAAACATAGGAATATTTAAAATGTTATATTGCAATAAAAATTAATATATAATCACAGATTATTATAAAATATTGTATTTAAACTACAATGGCTATAAAACACAAAATTAACCAGATTCTACGATACAACAGAATTAAAATAGCCTTAGAAAATGAAATTTTTTTAATTGTAAATGTATTTATTGTCTATTATAAATGCGAATTCTTTTAATAATATTAACTTTGTAGAGAGTAGAAAATCGCCATTTCAGTCTCCCGAACATGCTGGATATTTGAGGAGAAATGAGAAAAAAAAAAAATATGCATAATAGAAAATCGCTTAGAAGAAATTCAAAGAATCTCATAAATTTATAGTTACTACAGATTAAAAATTCATAATCATAAGGAAAAAAAAAAAAAGTTGATTCGAATTTTTCATGTATAAACAGAACAAAAAAAAGAAGCTTAAAAACCATGCGTTCTGTATTATATAATAATTAAAATATACAAAAATTAAATAATCCTACGTTAAAAAAAATTACTATTGTTTTTTAAGTATCGAAATTAAATGAATAATGAAACAGAACATAAGTTCTTAGCCAATATTGGATCATTAGTAACATTTTCCTAGTGGTAAATGTGAAAATTATGTTGCTTCATTTCCAAACAATTTTTCTGAGGGAAAAAAAAATAATATAAAGTCAAGATATTTACACGTAACGCATTTCACGTTTTGTTTATTGTATTTAGAATTTCTTGATTGTTATTTATTATTTTTTAATTTGGGAAGGAGAGAGATGGTTCTCATTTCCGTTAAGATGTAGGGCTTGAAAAAGAACGCCGGTTAGGCCTTCGAAATATCGTGTAGTTGACGAAGTTCTGTGGAATTAAAGAAGTTTAAGATATTTTTCTTACAATTCCAGGAAGTTTATTTCTGTAATTACAGAAAAGATCCCAATCCAATTTGTGGAAAAGAATGAAATCAAGATGAATGTTGATCAGTAATATTATTTTTAATTTTGAAGTAATAAGCAAATCTGCATAAGCCTTCTAGAATAACTGACACAGTATTCACACAGGGATAGGGGATGATTTGGATAGCATAGATTTTAAAGGCTTTGAAAAGCAATGGCCACTTTCTACATCTGATCTACTACCTTTTACATACAAAGACATTTCTGACATTACGCAAACTGAAATAATGAAAATAGTTTTAAATGCTTCAGGAAAGCCTCTTATTGACAGCACAGAAAGATTCGTCATGAGTCTGAAGATGGTAGTAATCCAATGAAGGATGTACGTGGCTGTTATGTACTTGCCTAAAAAGACAACTGAGAAAGGGTACATAATATTCTACTAGGTGATTGATCAGGGCTAAGGAATCAATCAGCAACTTAAGCCCAGAATGATTTCACAGAAAAGATTGCAGGGAAATTGAGAATGATTGGAGGAGGATAGTTAATGACCAGAAAGCTCTAGGTATTTATATGTTGGTTCAGTTTTAGAAAATGTCAGCAGCAGGATTATAAAGGAAACTGATAAAGTATGGAAAACACTGAATCATTGCAGATGAAAGTAAGATGCAAACAGCACAAGATACAATTGAAGTGTTAATGTAGATGCTACTGTAACCATCTTATTGATTGCTTTACAACCATGGAAATGATCTTGAACGGGTATGTGTGGCGAGTTACTATACATCAGTGATGAGGAGAAACAAACTAGGATAGAAGTTATTCTTCAAGGTTAATATTTGATGCCCTTGTGCTTAAAAAAGAAAAGTATTTAACCAGTTTATATTATCAGTCCTTAACCATAGACCTACGATAAGACCAATGACCAGCAAAGCAATTATTTATTTAAACATCTGTTGCACTATCAAACATGTATTATTATCTATCCTATTAATTAACAATTTTAAACTATATTATATTATCTAAAGTAAATATCATAAAATAAAAAATATTTCTGTATAAAATTTTATAATTCTATTTGTAAATACAGATCTAACCAACTAGAGACAGTACAGACAAAATTGGCCTAAATCAGGCCCTGCACATCAAATTCAAGCTCCAGGTACCAAATGTAGTAATGGGCCCCCTCTCATGTTATGGTCAAAACATGATTCTTAGTCAAAAATATAACGAAAACACCATACGATTTCATATTTTTCCCTTTTAAACCTGCCACACACAATTAATAGCATTACTTTTATAGTAAGTTAATTTAACACCAACATCTACTTTTTCTGTCATTACCCAAAAGTTTATAAACGAAGTTTAGAAAAATTTTTTCTCTAAGCAGATGGTTTAAGCAGAAAAGTAGTTTAAATAAAATACAGAATTAGTTATTAAAAAAAAAAGTCACGAAGTGATAGGCTAATTCATATAATTTTTTTTTGGGGGGGCAAGACTTCAACCCGGGTCCCTTGACGGCCCCTGTGCTGAGGGACCAACTGATCCCCCACACCCTTGTAGGGGCTCTGAGGACCTAAATTATTTATTATGTACAAAATATTATTCTTTATGAATTTATTTTAGACATAACCATCAGTGAAATATTACCTTCATTATGCAAATTAATAAATTTGCCAAAAGTAAAATAAATAATAAGAAACTTAGCAAGTATCAAACAAATTCTGAAGCATTGGAGTTAATTATTACTGTATTTATGCACCATCAAATCATAATAAATGTGACTCTATAAAGAACTTCTAAGAAACATTTAAACCTCTTTTATCTCAAAAAATAACTCCACTGTCACAGGTAATGCAAATTTAATTCTAATTCTAATTACGATACTTTAACTATAAGATTTTAGAATTTAGGTTTCTAATACAGCTTCAAAATTATATTAATAAGAGTAACAAGAACTAAAAATATCAAGAACCAAGACAACCACAGAATAATACAAAAATGAAGAAGGTAAGTAGTGAATTCAAATCAGAAGATAAAAGACAATACAAAGTTAAAAGCAAAGTATCAGGGTAGCAAACAGGATATGTCTGAGACAAGGAACTCATTACTTCATTGGTAGATTATCTTTAGCCACAGAAATATTACTAGCAACTACTAAAATAAATTCATATATCTTAGAACTATTCCAAATAGAAAATCAATCTAAAAGATTGTATTTATATCTAAGTTTGCCTAAGAAATGAACTTAAGGATCTTTTAAAAATATAGATGTTAGTAATATGTTTTCTAAAATCTACTAGGAAAAAAAAAAAAAAACTACTTTTGTTGATTTTTCTATTTCATATCAACTGCTCTGTCCAAAAGCTATTTATTAAAAAGTTACGTGTACGTAAGAAATCTTCTGAAACTTATATTAATGTCTAAAAATAAATTTAACGTGCTGAAGTTTTAATCAAAACAACAAAATCAGAAACAAGGGCAACACAAGAATAAATAAATTGCCTTTCAGATTCAATTATCGGAGGATAACAGGAACGGCCTTAAGTTCTTGCCTTTCTGGGTTCTTTATCGGGGAAGGCGGATCAGGCTGATGAGTCCCATGCAGGATGAAACGGCCGTTCCCTTTTCCCTCCGATAATTGAATCTGAAAGGCAATTTATTTATTTTTGTGCTGCCCTTGTTTCCGATTTGGTTGTTTTAATTATATTAATATCTTTTTAGAACATAATTAATGCTCTTCTTTCATCTACATGATCTTGACAAACGGAAAGATGTTTCTGTTTCCATAATTACACAAAAAAGAAGTAGGCTCCAATGAGCTGCAACTCCACTCATTACATTTCTTTTTCTGGCACTTAACTTATTACAGGAAAATGTACTCGATTTGGTGGGAAACAACCTTCAACTGAAAAAAGAAAAAAAGATAATCTGAAAATAAGTTACTACTTCCTAAATCCATTCTTTTTTTGCTGCTAAAAATAAAAACAAAAACAAACATAAAAAAAGATTCTGTAGATGTAATCTTGTATGAACAAAAGCAGTTGTTCATTTATTGAAGAAAATAGAAAGATTAGGAACATACACGCACAAGAAAGATATTTAAATTAAAAAAAGAATAAATATATGATGATTTATTCTGAGTATGTTTATTTTAATTTCTTCATCTCTCTTTATGTTTTGCATTTAGGATTTCCTAATAGCCATGTGATCCTTTGAGCGATCATTTTATGAAAGATGGATAGAATTTGCAGCAAAGACTTGCGTCCAAAATTAAAACAAGAATACTAACAAAAGTATCATCAGGGATCACTGCAGAAAAAGAATTGGAAACAACTAATTAAAAGACTTTAATAAATTTCCTTGAAAAAATAATGCAAGCAGACAAACTTGTATTCTATGCTCCCCCAAAATGTTTTTCTAAATCAAATATCTTTCATTTTTGCACTTTATGAAAACAAAAATTTTACACAAAAGTAATTTGTATAACCAATACTGTACAACCTCAATGAACAAATTTAGAAATTTACAAAGATTTGCTAACAACACAGGATCGTTGTCAGAAAGGATGATCGTGATTCGATCCTAAGTCTCTCCTTTTCATGTTTGATTAGTAGCAGAAATTGTTTTAATAAGGATAAGCTTTATTTGGTTATGTTAAAAATTTTATGAATAAACAAGTTTTTAGATATAATGGGAGAATGTTAATAATGTTATTTTTGTTCATGAAGCATTGTTGTTGTTAGTGCTTAATTGTTATCATTATTTACTTGTTTTATGTTATCATTATTAATTACTATGCTGGTGAATAAGACAGTTTTTAATTGTTAACATGTATAAGAAAATGTTTTTAGTTCTTATTTTGTATCCCTTATGTTATGTAGAGGAAAAAGAATAGTCTTCTTGCCCTTTATAACCAACTGAGAAAGTCTTTTGATAAGAAGAATATCTTGTGGACATTAAAAGAATATTATTTAATAGGATTTCTAGAAGTAAATTACTTACTTGTATTTATTTTTTTTACTTATTCTGCTTTGCACGGCCTGATCTCTAAAGTAGAAGCCATGTTTAATAACCAAAGAAAAAGCTCTAGGAGTTCTTCTTGGACTTTGAAGGAGCTTTTGATAGAATCTTCTTTAAATATGTTGATAAGTCAACTTGGTGTCATGCTACTGATTCAACTACTGATAGATGGATAAATGCTATTCGAAGGAACAGGATCATTAACTTTATCTCTATTTATAAAGGTACCTTGAAAGTTTATGTGGTCAGAGATATTTTCAGGAGGGAAGGTTTCTTTCTCCTCACCTGTTGGTCAATGAGCTTAGTAAGGGACTTTGCAATTAGAGGATTTTTATACTCAAGACTATGCCGATGACCTGATAATTATTGTCCAGGGAAAAGTTTTTAAAACTATCTCAAATACATGCTTTAGGATTGCAGTAAAACCTGTCAGTTAATCCCAACAAAACTACCCTTTTTCCTTTTACAATATACAATGAAGAACCAGAAAAACTGAGACAATCTACTCTATTTTCAGTACATGCCACTGTAAACCAGCATTAAACGGCATCTTCTGCAATTGAAGCACGTATAAGGGAAATATCTCTGCAATCTTTTGTCGTACAATTCGAAGTGACGATGACAGCGTATCACGATTTAATTTACTTTGAACGAGACGACATAATAGATGTCACAAGAGATGGGTGGTACCTAGTATCTTCTCTGTCTCTGAAATCAACATGGAATTTGGATTTTCATGTGCAACAATTTCAAAGGTATATTGCAACTATACATCATCCTGGAAGTCATTCAGCGAGCAACACTGATGCAGCAAATGAAAAACACTACAGACGATTGTGGGTGGGTTCGTCTGACACGCATTGTAATATCTGATCAGTATGTGACATGGCAGTAGATAACAGACAATTCAATACTGGCATCACACATAACATCAGCATTCGGACAGTATAACATTCTTTTTCTTCTATTGGATACAGGAACCAATGGCTCACTTGAGTCCCATTGCAGTCCTGACAGCACATGGCTCTGCACATCGCTTGGACTTGTGTCCACCACTGGCTGCAAGGTGACTGAAAACATATAGCCTGGTGTAATAAATCATAGTTCCAACTGTTACGGCAGATGGATAATTAAGCATGTGGAGAAAACCCCAAGAAACAATAGATCCCACATGCCATCAAGGAATAGTCCAGGGTAGCAGTGTGGTGTTTTAATCTGGCACATATTTTGACCTCTGATACATCTGTATATATTATTCACATGTAGAGATCTGCAGACACCAAATTTTGTCTGAAGGAATATTGCTGCCTGTCTATTTTCACCGCTGGCCAAAATCGTCAGCAACGGGGTGGGTGGGGGTC
>JAFIDM010064939.1:0-10047 GCA_023159025.1 Thereuonema tuberculata
CGATGGGTAGGAATTTTGTTTTAATTTCAAAGCAAACTTTTAAGGACGACCTGGAGGATAAAAGTTAATTTACAAATCGTTTTCTATTTTTGTTGTTGTTGTTGTTATGTTGCTCACAATAAAAACCAGCGTGGTTTATTGACATAGCATTGTAGCGATCTCTGGTAATCAATCCTTAGATTGGTTTGTAGCATTTCTCTTTCATCTCTTCTTTCAGCCTTCGTTTTTAGTTCCGAATAGATATTACGATTAAGATCAATTGTAATTTGTTTTATATATTCTAATCTTGGTCTGCTTTTACGATTTGTTCCTTCTACTTTCATCATCATCATCATTGTCCCTAGCTGGCGGGTGGTGGGGGTTTTCCTCTCAACCAGTACGCTGCTGTGGGTGCCTTTGAACATTGAACTTTGCAAATGATGTTCCTCCAATCATGGCGATTTGCGGCTAGGACTTTGGCTTCGTCAATTGATATGTGAAGGCTCTTCAAGTCTTCCTTAATGATTCTAATCGAAGTTTTCTTTTGTGCACTTCTATGGGTTTTCCAATTGGTTGGTCGTTCTTTCCATAAAGCTTTGTTTGGAAGTCGAGGACTGTTCATACGACAAACGTGTCCAAACCACTGTAACCTTTACTTCTGGATTTGTACTTGAATGGAAGACTTCTATTTTACCTTCAATAATCATAGTTAGAAAATCATTATGAAAGTAATAAATACAAGTCCAAAAACATCTCTCCTATGTTTTATATTATTCGATAACATTTTACTTTCTGCCTTTCTTCTAAAACATGTTGATTAGTAACTTTTCAATCCATTAAATTTTGATCATGCATCTATAGTACTAAACTTCAAAATTTCCTTCTACTTCTTCTTGCAATCTCTTCTTTCAAAATTGCAGGTGTCACAGCCTTGGAATTCCACACTCCAGAAGAAAGTTTTAAGAAATTTCTTGTCACCAAGCAAGATTATTAGAAGTAAAGATAATCTCCTTTCTATTGAATGTAGTTTTTGCCTGATGGATTTTACTTCTTATTTAATTAATACATCATCCATCCTTACTAAATTTACTTCCTAGATATGTGAATTCGTCAACTTTGAATGTTTAATTCTTCATTGTTTTTCACGTACAAAGATTTTAGTTTAATGTCTATTTATTTTCATTTTATACTCTTCACTTACTGTTTTTTTCCATTTCATGTAAAATCTACTCCAAATCCTAGCGTCCTCCTCAAAAGTTAATATATCTAATCTTGTCTTTGTATCTTCACTCTAGTATTAGTGGTGTTTCTTACGCTATCAATTCTACTTTAATATATACATTAAACAATGTAGGAGACCATATTCTACCCTTCTTACACTTTTTCTTATTTTTGCTTTTTCCTAGTTGATGCCACATTTAATCACAGCTGTTTCATTTTTATACAAATTTCTTATAATTCGTCTTTTAATTCAAATTTCTTATAAAAAAGATAATTAACATCTGCCATCTTGTCTGTAGAAAGCAGTAAATTTCACGCTAATTATCAAATTCCTTTTCAATATCAACAAATGGTATATAGGTTTTTTTTTAAATTTTTTTTTCTGTTATTAGTCTTAGAGCAAGTATCGTTTCACTTCCGTTCCCAAGCCAAATTGATCACTTGTAAGTAGCATTTCAGTCTTTTTTTCAATTATTATAAGAATTTCTGAAGCATGGGATAAGAAACATAATTTTCGATATAACGCTCACATTTATTTGCTAATGCTGTCTTTAATATTGGAATAATAACACTTTTCTAATAATCATCTCGTACTTCATCAGATTCATATATACATCACAAATCAACAGAACCAATTCCTGTAACAATTGAATACCTGCTTTTTCCAAAGTTCTGCTGGTAGTTTTCATCAGTGCCTGTAGTTTTATTGTCATTGAAATCCGCTAATGCTTTATAATTGGAGCTCCCATTTTATTTTCTATTACATTTGGTTCTATATCTACATTTAGTTCTTTCCAGCTTATAATATTTCTAAGTACTCTATCCATATTTTTGCAATGTAAACTTGTTGACAAAAAAATTTGCACATCGAAGAAAGTTTTGGATTCAAATGAAATTTTATTAGTGTGATGGTAGAAACAAAGGACAGGTGTGATTACAACAACACAGCACCAGGACAATGTCCCGCCGAGCTGCGGTACACAAAAAAGTTCATCTTTAGTACCTCGTTGGATCACCTTGTGCCTGGCTACTTGCGGTGATACGGTCGGGCGTAAAGTCAAACAGACACCGTATATCGCCTTGCGGCAGATTTGCCCACAGTTCTTTCAAAAACGCTCCAAATCACGAACAGTGCTACATGATGAAAGGTGGCGTCCCATTTGATCCCAGACTGGTGACAAATCAGCGAACGGGCAGGCCAAGGAAGTGCCGCAACATGAGTGATGTTGGGATTGTAATACTCACCTGTGCTCCTCCAAACCTTTACACGGTGGTCACCTGTTCCCAAACAAAAGTGGGATTCATCACTTAAGACAATAAGTCGCCAGTCCGTTTTCGCAGATACTTTTACATTCTATACTCATTACATTATTATTCGTAGAATTACACCTTCCAAAGAACATTTTTATTGCCTTACATGTCATTTCCACTTTTCCTTTCTTTAAGATTGGCTTCATCTTCACATCTACATTTGCAGAAATTGTTATTGAGAAGAATGTAACAAACAATAGGAAAGAATGGATAGAATAATTGAATAATATGACTGAAGAACAAAAAGAAAAGGAGAAAGAACAAAACTTAACATATTAAGAGAGAAATTTCTGCAAATTTTAAAACACAATTCTTGATTAATTCCATCTATCATTTATATTACCGTCTTTGATGCTCTCTATAGGTCTAGTTGTTTCATCTCTGTAAGCTACTATAGTTTTCACCTTTCTTTAATCTTTCAACTGGCCATTTATTCTTTTTTCTCTTTTTTAACTTTTTGAACTTTAACTTTTATAGCATCATTACAAAATAATAATAACTACCAATGTCATGTTCAGCGTGCTTCTACAGCTCATGATCTGGATTCATAAATGTTTGTTTCACCAAAATATCATCTATTTTTATATGTTTTTAAATAGTCCAGGGGCTTTCAATGTATACCTTCTTCTTAGATGATATTGAAACCATGTGTTTGTTATAATTAATTCATTATTTGTACAGAATTCCATTAATCTATTTCTTCTTTCATTTCTACTTCCTAAACCATATTTTCGCATCTAAGATCTTGTTCGCATCTTTTTTCAATGCTTGCATTCCAGTCTCCCATTGTAATGAGATTTTCATCTCCTTTTATCTGTTTGATAATTTCATTTAAACTTTCATAAATTTGGGTTGAATCTTTTCAGCTTCTTCAGTTGTAAGCAAACAAGCAAAATTGCATACAAGCATACGGTAAAAGCAAAGTAAGAATAGAAGCAAACTTGTATTATCACCGTATCTTTTCATTTCGTGTCAACTGAAATTATTCTTTTATTATATTGCATATATCCCTTCACTCTTTACTCTAAATACTTCATTAAAATTACTCCAACGCAACGCCTGCAATATCTAGAGTATTGTTGCTTGTGCTTTGCCAGTATATGTAACTCCACCCCAAAAGTCTTCAGGTTTCTCATTTCTGATATATCAAGGACATCAGTCTTCATCCTCTTCAATACTAACTTAAAATTTCTCCTTTAAACAATGTCCTTACATTCCAAGTTGGAATCCTTTTACACACGTTTATTCTTAGATTAGAACCTAAGTCATCTGTAGAGGAGAATGAGATATTATTTCACTTCCAGAATATTTTACTTGAGAACCTTCCATCCTAGATTTTAACACGGTTTCTTTCAGACAATTTGCTCGGTAGGGGGGGGGGGGGGCTGCGGTATATAAAGTTAAAGGAAAAATGACATTCTTTGGCAATTCACGAAATTATATACTATATTTCATATTTTCCAATTCGATTGGGTGTTGCATTGCATTTAGGACTGAGAAACGATATATTGCATTTGGAAATGATTGTACAGTTAGACATATATACTTTGAAATATATATATATATCATTCAAAGTTGTTAACATGATATTAGATTAAATACTGCAATGAGGAAAAACAAGTCTAAATATTATAATCTATATTACAAAAATCTTTTATTTCTCTGTGTGTCTGTCTGTCCGGCGCAATTTTCTGTGCGAATGGAAAATAGAAATAATTTTTACAATGAAATTCCCGCGACGGGAATTGAACCTGCAACCTTCTGATCCGAAGTCGGATGTGTTATCCATTAGGCATGTAAGTTTGAATTAGGAAATACATATCTGAATTGTTTCTAGACTGATTTCAAACGAAAAGCAATTCTAAGCCTAGTCAATCAAATCCTGTGTAATACAAAGGGAAATAGATGAACATAGCAATAATCATCGTGAAACGGAAAATGTGATGTGACTTACGTTAGGCTGCGATGATTGTTCAACAATGAACTCATGATGCATTGAGGATCACAATGAGTTGTAATGCAAAGAAAAAAGAATGGAAACTCAATGAATGATGAGATACTCAGATGTTTTCCGATGGAAGATATTAGGAATTAAGTTAAGTTGAAATTCCTAATTCCAATCATAAGATACGTATGATCGTTTCTGTGATGTATTGAAGTGGAGATCAGAAGTTTGATTTGACGAAGACGATTTAAGGCATAATATGAATCGTAAACTAATCTCCCGGAGCATTCGAAAGTAGAAGAATCCGAAGTTCATCAATTCGACCTTATTCAACTGTTCCGATAAGTGACTGGACATTGAAAGGATAGGCCGGTGATAACCCAACGTCAAGAACTGTAAGTAAATGTTTAATTATCCTAACACGGACGGGTAAAAAGACAAGATTACTTTTACCATCGTGGATTCTCGCAAGAACACAAGATTAGCTAATACAAGTCACAAGTATAAGTTTAAAGGTTCAAGACTTTTAATTGATGGTAGTTAAAGATTAACTGAAGAGACTTTTATTATCTGTTCAGCGAAGGAGCTTACGTATATTAATTAGAAGATACTTCGAAAGGTTTACCTTTTACAAGTAGTTGATCATACAAGTGAATTAGACTCAAGTGATAATTGTATATGAACTTTGATTAAGAATATATATCCATTTGTTTTAAACTTTTGTCTTAGTTCGTTTCTTGTATGCTCTAGTTTCACATGAAAGTTTTATAGCAGCTTGTGACAAATAATATCTTTTGGAGTCAGGGTTAACTATACAACACCTCCTTAAATTTACACTACACCTCTTTTCATATTGTTTTTTGACTTATATCTCCGCAATTCTTGTGTTGTTGTTGTGCCCCAATGTTATTGCAACAATGGAAAACGGTTTTTCATTTTTTATTGTCACGAGGAAGTCGACAAATTCAAAATGAGCATTATTGAACTTCAAAATAATGCGTTAACTACTTTCTTTGGAATCGAGTTTTGTTAGATTATCTTAAATTTTATTTTCTTCTTCTTATTACTTTTAATAATTGAATTGTACCTTATTAAAATATTTTTGTAAAATCAACTAAACTTATTGATTCACGTGTTTTTGAAATTTGTTTAAGCTTCCAACTATTTTCTTTTGTTGTACTTATTCCAATTTTATTATGCTTGAAAAAGAGATGGCTTGAAAAGAGTCTTCAAAACTTCAAAATGTTGCTTTAACCCCTTTCATTGGAATCGATTATTCTTGGATTATCTCATATAAACCATCGTTTTATCATCGATAATCAATTAGTATCGAAATGGACAACGAGAGAAAGGATGAGATCTTTTCAAAGAACTGCTAATAATGTCGTAATCTCGGCCATTCTTGACTCCAGGTAAAATTTGTCTGAAGTCTCCTCCAAAGAAGAAAATTTGTCTAGATTCACAAGTCATCAGAATTTGGTTATCTTCACTCGAAAGAATAGTCACAATCAATTCGTTGCCAGGAGTATCGTATATAAGCTATGATCTTCATTTAACATCTATATCAACCAACGTCCATCTAAATAAATCTCTTCTTCAAATATCTATAACGAACAATCTGTACACGGGAGATGGCCTAGTTGTAACATAAAATAGGAAGTATCAGCTAATGATGATAATGAATGTAGTTGCTATCTCAGAGATAGAATGATTATGTGAATATGTATTACATATATATATATATATCTATATACATGTTGTGCATGTCTAAAAACAAACAGTAATGCTCGCACCAAAATCTTTCAGTAGCTTGGAAGTTAGAACAATAAGTTCTTTGTCATGAGAAATGAATTTATTGGAACTCTTTGTGTTATATTAAATGTGGGTAAAAAAGGCAAGTTCTGATTTGCGGTCACTTTCTTTCTCAGAGAAAATGAAACATTGCAGGAGTTCCATTGGTTTCGAGCACACTATGAAATCTTTGTTGTTTTCTTCTCATTAAAAATGTCTAATGAATATATTTTTTCTTCAATATTTTTTCAGCTATTGTTATTTTTTTTTTTTTTTTTTTATTCCTTAATTATTTTAAATTACATTTCAGTCCCGTTAGGAATAAGAATCCCTATCAAACGGGTTCTGGGATTAAGTAGTTTTACAAAGCTAACATAATATATATATATATATATATATATATATATATATATATATATATATATAAAAAAATAAAAATAATAAATACACAATAAAAAAGTATTTGATTCCAATTTGTTTGATTTTGTCTTCAATATTTATTGCATTTACTGTTAAGAAAGCATTTAAAGATTACGAGCAGAAATACCAATGCTTTCCTCGGGTTAGAAAAAAAGAGTTGTTGTGATGTTAATGACGAAGAAATTGTAATTGTGAGATGACTTTGAAACTTTTCTAGTTAGTAATTACAAATTAATGTTACATTTCTATGTTGTAACTCGATAAGCCTTAGATATAAAATTAATATCGTGATCGGAGAATAAGATTTCCCACCCCTTTCTGCCCTTCTCCATACTCCTATCACTTTAAACGTAAAAAAGCACGTGGTGATTACAAAGTAACATTATATTCTGATTTATAACCTAAAAACCCCCACAAAGTACCTATAGTACAGTTTTCTGCCCCTCCATTTATGCCCTTTAGGACCCGAAATAAGAAGATAAGTTTAATATGTCTCTTTTCAAAATTGACAAAGAATATTTCTGTGAAATTCCGTGTTTCCAAAGCGGTTCGAGAGATATGCCTTGAGGGCTGGCGGCAGAAAGTTTGCCCCCCCCCCCCTGTTTACATCCCTTAGACCGAATTTTCTAATGTTTTCGGTGTTCTTAAATTAAGAACAATTCAATAAAAAAAAGTTAAGAAGAATATTATTTACTTCAAAGAAATTAAAAAGAAAACAAAATTTATTATCTATCTGTATAAAAGAAAAGTTGATTTTTGTATGGCCCAATCTTCTCCGAAACCATAAGAGACAGAATACAAAAAAGATATAAAATGTTAGGCATAGTATTCAGGATGCTCATATTTTCATTTTTATCGACGTGGATGAACCTGATGTCCCAGAAGGACCCGAAAAATCCTTTAAGTGGATTTAAACTCGATAACCATATCTCTACTTGGAAATTATATGAAAGTGTGAAGGGGATTAAATTAGAGGAGGGGGACATTTATCCGGGTTTCCATTTATAGCCTTTTATTTCCGCGGGTTCCTAAAGAGTAATTCTGCAAAGTTTGGTCCTGATAGGTCAAAGGGCCTAGGAGTGCTTGGTGAACAAACAAACACACAAACGCCCTCTTTTATATATATTAGAGAATTTACAAGAAATTCATCTTCAATTGTCTCACTATGGGAAGTTTTTCTTTTTTTATTCCAGAAACTGTAATTGCTATTCTCATTAATCTTTATATCTCTACATAGATATAAATGCGAAGGCCCTCAATGATTCAGTTCTAATCCCTGTATTTCCCATATAGCCAGGATATTGAAATTTGGCAGAAAGCTTCCTTACGTTGTACTTGGAAAAAGTAAGGTATCGAGATTTCAATTAATCATTCTAAGAGGTTGAAAAGCATCGAATTCCCTAAAATTAGCGCCGCAATATGTGCCTGGTGGCGAAAATTGAAACTAAAGTATTTTTGTGCATAATTCTCTTCTGCATCCTGTCCTTAAGTGGACAAGAAATTTGGCATGAGTGTTCTTTGACAAAATCAAAACGATACGTATTCGACGAATTTTCGATATTCGGGATCTTCGGACTTTAAAAATCGAGGGACACCTTTCTTAAAGGGTATGCATATCTTCGAAACTGCTTGATGTGAAACACGAAATTCGACAAGAGTGTTCTTTGCTGAAATTGAAAAGATACTGTTTGATCGAATTTTCGATATTGAGCCCTAAGGGTGTAAAGGGAATGGGGTGAGGGTACGTGCAAACTTTGTTGAAGATTATTTCTATGGAATTTTTCGGGTTGCAATTTTTTTTTATTATTTTCTATTTTTTATTTACGGCCTCTCTGTTTCAGTCCAAAGCTGTACGAAGGCTGCTCTAATAGCTTAGTGGAATCTGGTCATAATCATCCCTACTGACCAAGTGACTGGGATGATGTTAGACTGTGAGAGAAAGGGGGCAGAAAAGAAGCAGACAAAAACAGGAAAGAAAGTAAATATCCAAGCCAACGCTTGGATTCAAATATAAATGCCGATCTATCAGCCTCATGGGAGACTGCTATCTAATCCACTAGACCCCGCCGATATTAGTGGCATAACCTAACCTAGCCTAACCTAACCTAACGTAATGCCGGTGTTTGTCTAGAAAGTAAACATACAAGCCAACGCTTGGATTAGAACCCAGGTGCCGACCTATCAGTCTCATGGGAGACAGCCATCTAATCCACTAGACCACGCCAGTATGGCGGGTTGCAAATCAACTTATATAATTGGCTAATTTCGTCTGTTTGTCTGTCTTTCTGTCTGACTGTCTATCTGTAACTCGATATAACGAAGCTATTAAGATAGATCCAAGGTTCTCAATGGTACCATTGAATCAAGGGTACTCAAATTGGATGAAATATTAGTTCATTTTGTCATTCCATGTTGTTTCCATGAAATTTTAACTGAAATTCTAATACGTTCAAAACCAAGTAATTTTGTTAGCACTGCACCGATTTTAATGAAATTTGGTATACTTACTTAGTTTTTTACACTGATTTTGAAACTCAAGACCATTTTTGCCGTAGCGCAGTATTTAGATTATACAAAGGTGAGTTTTAAATGCCTTTCGGCGTAATGAGTCAAAAATAATAATTATTCTTTAGATAATTAAACTTTAGATATGGTTGGTAATTCGTTTTTATTTTTGGGTGGAAAATGATCCTCTACATTAAACTTTCAGAACCTATATTACAGGTATAAAGGTAAGAAGTACACCTATTATCCGCGCGCTCAAAGATGAACCTCCCAGAATGTAACGCAGATTATAGATTTACCTTTCCTGGCTTTTCGTTAACATTCAAATGGAAGAGACAATGGCGGTCGCTGGTCAACATTTGTTCATAGTCAACATTTCGACGAGGAAGAGTTATCAACAGTCAAGCTAGGGAAATTATTCTTAACATTGCTCGTCGATTTCTAGAAGATGTATCGCCCAACAACGATTTGAAAAGTAAAAAGGATGCGTTGAAGGTCACTGCAGAATATACTGGAGTGAGTTTGTCTACAGTGAAGAGAATTGTACAGTCGCCGTTGCTACGAACGCCATGGAGAAAAAGGCCTCGTTTGGCTCCAAAGAGTTCGCCTGACGATTTTGATTGTTATGTCCTTCGTCAAATTGTTGCTGATATGCATATCAAGAAGGAATTGCCGCCATTTTCTCTTCCATTTGAATTTTAACGAAAAGCTAGGAAGGGTCAATCTATAATCTGCGTTGCATTCTGGGAGGTTCATCTTTGAGCGCGCGGATAATAAATAGGTCTGATAAAGATTAAAATTTTTTTTTTTTTTCAAATCAAATCATCAATCGAATCAAATATATATATATATATATATATATATATATATATATA
>JAFIDM010065116.1:0-35078 GCA_023159025.1 Thereuonema tuberculata
GGATTGCACTGTGGTTTGGTAGTAACCCTTTCTTGATTTTAACCACATAAAGAACAACCAGATAAATGTTGTTAAGCTCCATGTGTAAACCAACTTTAATGTTTCAAGAAAATATTTACAGGTTGCTGGACATAATAATATGAACATATATATGAAATGCGTATTGCGTACCAGAGCCACGACGTAAGTAGACGTCTGCCCCCTAGTGTCCGTGAAGGCGCAGGTATCAGTCGATCAGCAGCAGTCGTATGGGTTTCAAGGGATACTTGTGCTATCACTGAAACGCCGTTATGT
This sequence comes from Thereuonema tuberculata, assembly GCA_023159025.1. Taxonomy (NCBI): domain Eukaryota; kingdom Metazoa; phylum Arthropoda; class Chilopoda; order Scutigeromorpha; family Scutigeridae; genus Thereuonema; species Thereuonema tuberculata. The sequence continues at coordinate 295 of JAFIDM010065116.1, forward strand.
CTGTCGTCTCACACTTATGTCCGACCTCTCAAAAGAATGATCATTGCAGCGCGCTCGCTGGAACTTCAGTGACTAAAACAGCCAACCTTGTGGATATTGCAAGAAGCTGTGCGTCAACTGTATGACAGCCCACTCAAAACATGTCATCTGCGAAATCTGTTGGAGAAAGTCAAAGCTCACCGACATGGACAGACGGGTGTTGAAGCGGATAGTGATTGAAGACAAAACAACCAAAACCATCCAACTGGAATTGCATACTGCGAATATTCATCGCAGAGCGGCTATCCAAAACCATTGGCGACTTTGTGTAATGCATTGAAGCGAGGACAATGGTTCCGCCAGCACAGAAATTGGACACAACAGCAGTGGGGACCAGTCAATAGTCTACGGATCTTCTTTTACATTAAACAGAACGACTGCAGAAGCCTTTCCTGTTGACTGCCACCTTACTACTGTTAAACATAGAGGGAAGCTGTTGACGTAGGGTGCGATTTCTAGACCACTTGTATTCCTGCATGGAAGGCCACAGCACAGAATTATCTCAGAATTCTGGATGATCATCTCCATCCTAGGCTGTGTTCCCTTGCGAACCATCTCTATTCCAAGACGACAACGCTCCCATTCATACTGCTCAGTGTGTCACTGAAGCATAGTTCGACGAGCACGAATATGAAGTGGAACATCTCGTTTGGTCTCTTCAGTCTCCTGATCTTAAAATAACCGTACCTTTTGGTGTATTTTGGAGGCCAATGTGCGTGCTAGGTTTCTACCTCCCTTCACACTTTCTGAATTAGAGACCTCTCTGCACGAGGAATGGCTGCGTATTCCCTTGAACATTGTGCATGACTATATTTTTCCATCCCATGTCGAATACAAGCTGTAATTCAGGCGAATCCTTGGCCAACACCCTATTAATAAAGTTTTCACAGGTATCTTAGTATCTTAGTATCTTTGACACAGTATCTTAGTGCAATGTTGTTTAGCGAGAATCAACAAAATCTTGACCAAGTGTTCCATAAAAGATCACGGGATGCTTAAGAAATGAATTATGGTCGCAGATAAAGACTTTCCTTCTTTGGAACAATGAATATTTTGGAAGGTAAATTGACTATTAATTTTTTTTCCTGAACTTTCGGATAGATGAGAATATATTCTTCAATACGATGCATTTCACGCTATGGATGACATTGTGAGAACTCAAAATATCGTATTCTACATATAAATTAGATGGTGTCATGCATCAATTGACCAACCACCAATATTCGATTTCGATATATTCGCATAAAAGCAAAAGCTGATATATTAATTCACATTTTTGTTAAGGAATGAAGAACGTTATATTTCAAAATGAAATATACCCCACATGATGACGAATGAATTTCGAATCAAATGTCTCTGTGACAAAGATCGATAGTCACATGATCCATAATTAGTCGATTGGAGTTTATTCAAAATTAATTTTCCGCAAAATTATACTGAAAGAGTAAGGAGGACAATTTTTTTGTAGAGTTTACAAGTTTAGCTAGTAGATGGAGCAATAATCTAAAAACATCGTCCACACATTAAACATCATCAGAAATAAATGTCAGAAATTACATTTATTTCTAGTAAAAAATGAGAATTTTCAAGGAGATATTCTACTTCTCCTCTTTCTCAAGCCTTTTTTCTTGAGAAAATTCTCGTTTTTTTCTAGTAATAAATATAGTTTGTGATATTTATTTCTGGAAGTGTGGATGGTGTTTAATAATAAATATTATAAAACAGAAGATTTAAGAAAGAAGTATGGTTTGATTGTATATACTAAAAACAATGTATTTAGGCTCTTGGTCAAAGATGCATCACCATCCATAAATAGAGAATGTAGGGAAAAGTGACCGAACCCTGCAACCTGATCAAATACTGGCACTCTTCGTAATAACTGGTTCATTTACAATAGGGACCGTGCACAGATGGCCTATTTCCACTACAGCGCCTTGGTGGCTATTGTCCGAACTTCTGCGACGCGGTAGCCATATTCCCTTTGTGAAAATAAAGCTTGTTTATAACTTCTTGACATTCTATTTATATAATATAACATTACATCATTTAAAATCATCTTCCTCCAATATTCTGTTAATATTCTGGCGATATTAAACGAAATTATATCATTTCGCTTTTTCAAGCCTTTTTCTGCAAAATAACTTCGAGTCTATCTCATAATTATTGAGTTTCCCTTTCAATACTGATACACTATAACACTATTGAGTTTATTTTTCAACAAAGTAACTTAATACGAAGATATACAGAAAACACGACCGGTTTCGCCTGCATTTTGAGGCATTAACGAGTGACAATAAAAAATGAGGAGCATGGGTATTTAAGTGCTTCTGACGTCCCCTGGAATCATGGGAGCACGACGGGTGGTGCCATCTATCGGTAGGAACAAAACTTGCTTCTGTCCTCAGTGGGAGGAAACGTGAACCTGCGGTTCAAAAAAGTATCGTCTGCTGTACGACGTCCAATAAAGAATCGCCCTAAGGGAAAACATAGGATAAAAAACAAACAAATAAAACTCAAAACCAATGAAACTATTGTTGAATTCTTTTCTTTATTAAGGATAATATATGGCAGAGTCGTTGTAAATAATTTAATTCTAATTTACACACACACAGACACAATTAAACACATTTCAAAGATTTAATGAAAAGGAATTTACTTCACTTCACTCACACTAAATGACACTGTTATTGAGTTTTATTTCATGAGTCATTAATACTCATTAAGTTAATAAGGATTTATATGTCCTTAGATTACAAGTTCTATGTAGATAAACAGTTCCATTAGTAATGGTTATATTAACACCTTATGTAATAATTAAAGGCTTTATCTCACCTTATATAATAATTAATGGCTTTATCTCACCTTATGATATGCATTTATTGATCCACAAATGATCAATGAATATAACTTCTGTTAATAAAGTTAATTCCAAACTTGAACTTAGTAGTCCGTCGAAGTTATTGATATTATCAATTATGTTTATCTTCACTATATTTACACATATGATTATTGGAATTTCACCTAAGATATTTAGCACACTTCCTCAATTCGAAGAATAGTTTAATTCTAAGTAACTAAATCAAAAATATTAATAATTGTTCATCATGATTACTCATTTGTAATATATATATTTAAAGGTCGTCACACTGATGCCTTGAAAATAAATATTTAACTCTAGATTACTTCGTTGATTTTTGATCTCGATCGAAACTAATTGATTTTATAGTTCATCTTTCAGATACGTATACTGTTCTCACTTTAAATAGCAAAGTTCTTTATTTGTGGAATCACCGCTGGGTCCTTAGTTTATTTTAAAACTTTACGATCACACGAACATCTTAAGTCATGCTGCTTGCTGCCATTTTCTTTTCGAACAATCATCGCCTCTCATCACTGCGCATGTCACATTTATTACGTTCATAAATGACATCATAATTGGTAAACAAGAATAGATTTTCCTGTTTTTTTTTTATATTTTTTTTTCTTCTAAAACAATACAAGATTATGTTCAAGCACGATTTAATCATATAATAATTTTTTTAGTTCAGTTCTACAAAACCTCCCCTTGCTTGAATATGATCTATTGTATATTATTGCTACTATCCATTCTCAATAAAGAAATAAAATTCTTTAAACTTTGTCCTCCTAACGGTTTCGTTAGTCCATCTGCTATATTCTTACTCGATTGAACATATCTTAATTCAATCTCATTTCTTTCAACTGATTCTCGTATAATATGATATTTCAAATCAATATGTCTGGATCTGTTTCTGTTAACGCTCTTGGTTGCTAGTTTCAATGCCGCTTGGTTATCACAATTTATCAAACTAAGTTCCTTTATATATTCTAGTTCGTTCAATTCCGTTAGTATATTCTTAATGGCCTTAACAGCTAGAGCCACGTATTCCGCTTCTTGGCTGGAACAGGCTACGATTTGCTGCTTCTTGGTTAACCAGTGTATCGGCCCATTGCTGCAAATAATAACGCAGCCAGTAGTTGATTTACGATCTCCTACGTCAACGGCCTAGGTTGCGTCACAAAACGTGTTTAGTTTTTCATTGGATTGTGAATATTTTAATTTAATATTTTGCATTCCTTTCAAATATCTGAGTACTCTTTTCATTTGGATTTTATCCCTGTCCGTTGGGTTCGCTATTTTTCTTGACAACCTATTGACAGCATAGTTGATGTCTGGCCTAGTTGTGCTACTTAGATAATTCAGGCTTCCCACAATACTTCGATAATTAGTATGATCTTGAGCGTTGAGTAATTTTCCTTCTTCAGGAACCTTAGATGAATTTGGATCCATTGGCGTTGTAATATCTTTACAATCTTGCATATTTGACATGCTTAGCAAATCTTCAATGAATTTGCTTTGATCAATCTCCATTATTCTTCGCTAACGATCATATTTAACGAACATTCCTAAGAACTCCTTTATTTGATCAAGTTTCTTAATCTGGAATAATTTTTCCAATTTGTCAATTGTTGCATCAACTTCATTTTGGTCTTCGCTCATAATGAGAAAATCATCAACGTAGACAATAATTATTACCTTTGATTTGCCGTCAAAATTCACATAAACACAAGGATCTGAATGAGTGTTCTTGAATCCTATCTTTTTCAATTTACTTTTAAGTTCCAAAAACCACTGACGACCTGCCTGTTTTAAACCATACAGGGCCTTAGTTAGAAGGACACCATCGTGTTTTGTTCTATCATGCTGAACACCTTCTGGCATTAGAAGATAGATTTCTTCATTTAAATTTCCGTACAGGTAGGCTGCTGTTATATCGCATTGTTGTACATATCAAGCTTTGTCTGTTGCTATAGCCAAAAGTAACCGAATGTTTGTCATGCTCGGCGTAGGGGCATAGGTCTAGTCAATGAATTTTCGTTGCGTAAAACCGTTGACCACTAGTCTGGCTTTATATCTATCAATTTCGCCGTCCTTATGATACTTAACCTTAAATATCCATTTTGTGGATAATGGAGTGAAGAATTTTGGTATTTTCACCTTCTTCCACGTTTTACGTATGTTTATATTTTCAATCTCCTTATCGATGGCATTTTTCCAATTTTCCGAATCTTCGCCATTTATTGCTTCTTGATATGACTTTGGTTCTTTAATCTGAACAACTAATTCCTGTATACTTTTAGATCTCTTTACCGTGCCTGATCGTAATTTCATACCTTCTTCCAATGCTGGTATGGCGTCCACATCACTTGCTGATTCTTCTTCAGAGTCTTGAAAATCTTCCTGCTCACCCTTGGATTCATCGGATGAAGTTTCTTCATCACTAGTATCTATGTCTAGTCGAATTGCATCATTATATTCTTCCAGTTTAGTTTCTTTAGCATTTATTAATGTTTTTCCGGGTACGTTTTCATTGATAAATACATTTCCGGTTTCTTCAACTCTTCTTGTATCTGGGAACCATACTTTATACCCTCTAACTCTAGGTGCATATCCTATAAGTATACCTTGACGAGCTCTATGTTGAAATTTGTTGGACCTTCTTGCTTTGAGTATTCTAACGTATACCATACTGCCAAACTTTCTAACATGGTTTACGTTTGGATCATACTTATTCTTATTCCATATTTTTATGGGAATTTCCTTATTTACACTTTCATGAGGAGTTCGGTTGTATAAATAACAGGCACACTCCATTGCGAAAATCCAAAACTCTAAAGGCAGCCTTGAAGCTATTAATAATGTTCTAGCTGTATCCAGAAGGGTTCGATTGAACCTCTCAGCTATTCCATTATGTTGTGGTGTATAGGCTGATGATTGTTGATGTTTTATCCCTTTATCCTTAAAGAATTGATTTAATTCGGCATTCACATACTCCTTTCCTTGGTCCGACATTACTTTCTTTATTCTTTTGTCCATTTGTTTTTCTATAAATTCTACAAATGCCTTTGTTGTCTTAGTCACATCCTCCTTAGATTTCAACAAGTAGACAAACGCTCTGCGCGAGAAGTCGTCAACAAAAGTCAAGATATGACGGGATCTATAATGATTGGCAATATTAATTGGCCCACAAACGTCAGTGTGAATTAGCTCCATTACTTCTGAACTCCTTATTTAATTTAATTTGTGATGTGGCTTGTCAGTAAGTTTACTCAACTTGCATGACTCACAAATAGCTTTAACATCTATAGGTGTAGCATATAACCCTCGTAATAATTTATTGTCTACGGCTAATTTCAATTTCTTATAGGAAAGATGGCCAAGTCTTTCATGCCATAATTCTGCTCTATTATGTGGAGTTTTAGTAAGTGTGATACGTTCACCTACATCTACATGCACATTGGCATGGTACAAATTTCCGTGCAACTCTCCTTTCACGTTCCAGTTTCTGTTTTGGTCTGATACTATATATGTGTTACCTACTATATGTTGGACAAAGTTCTTTTGTACTAATTGCGACGATGACATCAAATTAACGCCTAGATCTGGAACGTGATAAACATTATTTAATGTTAATATAACTGATTTATGTTTAGTAATAGTACATTTTAGTTTAATTCTCCCTTTTCCAATGGCATGTACTGGTTTAATAGATGCTCCGTGTATCTCTACAGGAGTTTCAAGTGTTGTATAAATCTCTTCATTACAACATAAATGGTTTGTTGTCCTGCTATCTAATAACCAGAATTCTTTACTCAGGTTTGCTAGCATACAGGTATGCGTAGAAGCTATCATCACCCCAGAATACGACTTAGTTTTAGTATTTACAAAACTCCCTTTCTTATGTGCTTTCTTCTTGCCTTCCTCTCTAGGTGCATCCTTATCTTTTCTAAAACGGCAGTTTTTAGCAATGTGCCCTATTTTGTTACATATGTATCACTTTCTTTGCTCTTGATTGGATAAAGTAGTTTTATGTGTCTTCGTCTTATAAGTACTAACATCCTCGAAAGTACGCACATTCTGAGTATTTTTTCTTTTTCAGTCTACCTCATCTAGTATTCTATCAACAATTATGTCAAACATGAACTCTGGAGCATTTCGAGTTAACATCAATGCTTGTGCTGTGGAATCATAATGGGACGGTAGTCCTGACAGGATCATACAACAAAGTCCTTGATCATCCACAGTACCCCCTATTTGGTTCAATTCCTTTAACATTAGTTTTACATGCATTAATGATCACTACTGTCTTCGAGATCACTACTGTCTTCGAGATCACCTCAAGATCACTACTGTCTTCGAATTCAGTCATGTTGTATAGTTTCCGTTTTAAACGGGAGATCTTCAATAAATCTAACTTATTATACTTGTTATCTAATTCTAGTTTCAATTTACTAGGGTCCAAATTTTCTTTAATTAAAATCTTATATCTATTCTCGAGCAATGCAATTATTGCTCCATATGCCTTTTCAGACTTGTCTTTAAATTTCCTTTTTTCCTGTTTATCCTCCAGGCTTTCTATGTCTTGTATTGACATATTGGCTGCACGCCATAAACCATCTTTCATAAGTATATTTTTCATGTTTATGCGCCAAGATGCATAATTCCTTCCATTGAATTTCGTTGCAATGTATGTGTGTGCAGTTTCTGCCATTGTGTTTTGTATTATAAATAGTACTACACAAATATTCTATGGTATCGTAGAGTCAACTAGTGTCCGAGAAAAAATGTGTGTGACATAATTACACGCCTTAAAGAAAACTTATTTAATATTATTCTGATTATAGACAAGCGCAGTGGAAGCGTCGACTATAAACCCAAAACCTTTTGTTGAATTCTTTTCTTTATTAAGGATAATATGTGGCAGAGTCGTTGTAAATAATTTAATTCTAATGTACACACACACAGACACAATTAAACACATTTCAAAGATTTATTGAAAAGGAATTTACTTCACTTCACTCACACTAAATGACACTGTTAATGAGTTTTATTTCATGAGTCATTAATACTCATTAAGTTGATAAGGACTTATATGTCCTTAGATTACAAATTCTATGTAGATAAACAGTTCCATTAGTGATGATTATATTAACACCTTATGTAATAATTAAAGGCTTTATCTCACCTTATGTAATAATTAATGGCTTTTTTATCTCACCTTATGGTATGCATTTATTGATCCACAAATGATCAATGAATATAACTTCTGTTAATAAAGTTAATTCCAAACTTGAACTTAGTAGTCCGTCGAAGTTATTGATATTATCAATTATGTTTATCTTCACTATATTTACATATATGATTATTGGAATTTCATCTAAGATATTTAGCACACTTCCTCAATTCGAAGAATAGTTTAATTCTAAGTAACTAAATCAAAAATATCAATAATTGTTCATCATGATTACTCATTTGTAATATATATATTTAAAGGTCGTCACACTGATGCCTTGAAAATAAATATTTAACTCTAGATTATTTCGTTGATTTTTGATCTCGATCGAAACTAATTGATTTTATAGTTCATCTTTCAGATACGTATACTCTTCTCACTTTAAATAGCAAAGTTCTTTATTTGTGGAATCACCGCTGGGTCATTGATTCTTCATTCCCACAAATGATAAAGAAAAATCTACTTACAAGTTGATGATGATGTTAGAATCCCCACAATGACGGATCGCCTGATTCGAATTTCGCTCCATTTGAAAATCGACTTCCGTTTGCGGCCCTCTCCCATGATGCAGTCTGTTCACATGGGCTGGCAAGACTTTATTAGCTAAAGTCATCCTTAGTTTATTTTAAAACTTTACGATCACACGAACATCTTAAGTCATGCTGCTCGCTGCCATTTTCTTTTCGAACAATCATCGCCTCTCATCACTCCGCATGTCACATTTATTACGTTCATAAATGACATCATAATTGGTAAACAAGAATAGATTTTCCTGTTTTTTTTTTTATTTATATTTTTTTTTCTTCTAAAACAATACAAGATTATGTTCAAGCACGATTTAATCATATAATATTTTTTTAGTTCAGTTCTACAACTATTAAGGAGGATTATTATCTATATCTCTACTTCTTTTATCGAAGCCATATTGGTAAATGGCCCGAACAGAAATGCAATCATTATAATAATGGTTAGTGGTCTTTATATGAATAGACTCCTTGCATTTGCGGATAAAATGTTCGGTTTCATTATAAATGATAAGGGGATGGGACCAATCTATGGAATGCCCAGTGCCGTCAACATGAAGAAAAGTTAAATAATTATCATCCTTATTTCTGATGGCGGCTTGGTTCTGCGCTATGCGGCTGTTAATCGGCTCACGTGTTTCTCCCAAGTAAAGACAAGGAAAACCCAATCATTGAAGGGCGTAAACAACACCTCTCGGATTGGAACGGTGTGGGACTGTTGACACGGGACCGAGAAATCTGGAACATAGTTATTGGACGGGGCAGTTAATGAAATATCATAGGGATGTAGTAACTTTCTTAAAATGGGAAATATTATGGGATGAAAAGGAATGGAAACATACTGAATACTCTTATTTCTTAAAGGAACGGCAGATGTAAAGATGTTGCTGAGGGATCTAGCTAGATGTGCATCAATAAATTGTGGAGGTTAATCATTGGAAAGTAAAATGTTGCGTATAGGAAGCAACTCACTGTTGAAATTATGTAAAGAACTAGACAGTCTAAAAGCCCTATGCGCCGCCATGTTAACTGCATTAATTTTAAAGGAAATCGGTCAAGCTGAGAGAAAATTTAAGGTTAAACCTTTATCTGTAGCCTTTCGGAAAACCGAGATATGGAAGGAACTGTCCTCACATTTAATGAAGACATCAATAAAGGCAATGCCATTGTTGGCCTCCTTTTCAAGTTTGAACTAAATATTATCATGAATATTATCAATAAATGTCAAGAATTCCAAATTGGATGGAATTATCCGTATAAAAAATCAAATCATCGACGTAACGACAGTATTTAGTCCTTCTCTTGTTTTTCCCTTCAATGTGTCAAGCTGTTAGTAGGCTGAGGTTTTTCAATCTGTACTGGTTACAGTAAATTATTGTTGTCATTTGCTTTTCTCGGGTTCCGCTTCCGGGAGTGGAAGAGGAATCCGTACTCTTTCCCGCCTTTCTGGGCTCATCATCTAGGGCTTATCATTCTGGGCTTATCGTCTGACTGATGAGTCCTAACACAACCCTAACGGATGTCCCAGACTCCATTCGATGTTAGCCCAAAGCGTGAAAGCAAACTCAATATGTATTCTTTCAATTCCTCCAATTGACTAAATAAATATATTTGGCATACTTATTTATTCAAATGTAAACAAATGTAAACAATACGGATCCGAACGAATTTCCGTTGCCTTTTGGACTTAATTGACACCATGTATGAGCTGGAATCGAACTGCCGTCCTTGAGATTAGAAGTCTGATGCTCTAGCCGCTCGACCATATCGATATTTGGTCGAGCAACTAGAGCGTTGGACTTCTAATCTGAAGTTCGATGCTTCGATTCTCGCTCCGGCATGTTAACATAAGTCCGAAAGGTAACTGAAGCGGAATAAATTAAATAAGTATTTATTTTTCAAAATTAATTAAATAATAAAAAGCTTCAATTGCAAATTTTAAAAATGTAAAATGCTAATTTAAATAATACGTCAGAAGGTGCATCATCTATAAATCCCCGTGACAGCCTCGTTCTGGACAGTGAGTGGAAAGAAACAGTACTGGACAATCACGAAGTAAGAAATCTCGCCAACCTCCCAAAGCGCAGATGGCTAGCGACCCCCACTCACAGAATATGGGAAACCCCGCCCCGCCTGCGATGAACTCAAACCAAGGCAATGAGGCCTGGAACCGAAGAAATAAGAAGCTAACTGTGAACATTTCCAAATTAGAAGTAAGAAGAAAATAAGCTTATTAAGAAGAGCATTTGGATTGAAGATAAAAGAAACCGTATCGTAACAGAATTCAAAGCTTTTCAAACCGAACTACGTGGACCGATAGAAGTTGGATACTACGAAAGGGGAGACGGAGTCGCAAAAAAGAAGTGAGCGAAAAATCTACGAAGAACAAGCGAAGGAAAAGTTCGTTCAACAGAAATTGTGAGCATTGGAAATTATTTATTCTAAGAGAGGAAATATTAACTTGAAGACAAGAGACCAAAAATATTAAAGCTAAAGTGAACTTAACCATTTAATGGAAGCGTTACATTTCACAGAAGGTGAAAAGCGTGAACTAAAGCAATTGAATTTAAATTAAGGAATGAATTTAAATTTCATATAAGGTGAAAAGCAAAAATTAAGTGCCATAGCAATTTAAGGAATAGTTAAAACATAGAAGGTGAAAGGCATTAAAATTAAAGCCATTAATATTTTTCAAGTGAACTAATATTTTATTTTTGATTAATTTAATAACTAGAAATTTAATTGCGAATTGCATAAGTAATTTTCAAAGCAATAAATTTAGTTTTATGAAAGTGCATCGGAAAGGATTCGCTAAGTTATTAATTTGATTTTCAAGAAGATACAAGTTACTAATGAGCTATTGGCATAAACTGATTATTGATAATTATAAGTGCTTATTTGATAGTGACTAATTGTGTTGATTCAAATTCATTAATAGGAGAAGGCCAGCACCATCTTACAAGTGGACGAACCACTACGTGGGAAAAGCCAAAAAGACGACTTTGCCAACCAAAGAACTTTGAACTTTGGTAAAAATTATATTCACAATTATAAAGTTGATAATTCAACTTATTGTAAATATATACAACCAATTTTAATAAAAAAAAAAACAAAAAAAAAAAACCTAAACCCCTCTCAGTAACAAAAGTAGGTTTGCATCTGTATTTGTTAATCTTATTGTGACTAGTTGGCATCGTGGATTGTTTGTGTAAAAAAATTAAACTTAGCTCTATTTAGAATAATGTATTTTTGCATTTGGCAAAGGCACCATTTGTTTCAAATTTTTCGTCTTAACTTCCGATGAAGTTTACTATTATAAAATGGAAGCACTGAAATAGAAGGAAGACTTCGAAAATGCAAATGAAGAAAGAAAACGAAAGAGGGCTGAGGCTCAACAAGCAAAAAAATAGAAAATGGAAGCATGCATTTTATCAAAGAAATTAATCAACAAAAGAGGCAAAAAGAAACTGTGTAGACTTAAGCAGAACTTAAATCCCTCAGTCCATTTGACTTTTTAATGTCATTTATATTTAGCATCTTTTAGCTTGTACTTTGTGTAACATTGTGAAGATTATTGATTTCAAGCACAAACGAATAAAGTATTTATGTTCATAAGTTTTAAGTCCAAATAAAAGAAAATGTTTTGGAAGTCTTTTTAAAAAGTGTATTTGAATGAATCATAGATATAGGTATCTCATAGGACTGAATTTGTAATTTATTATTATTATTATTAAATAAATAAATAAAATAAAAAAAATGTAAACTATGAGAGTTTGGGTATAAAACAGTTGATCAATTACTGACAGGAGCCAGAATAATCACATGGTGTGCTAGTATTTAGATTAAAAGTGTCAGTGTTCGGTCAAGTTAAATTTTTTTTGATGTTTGTTAAAATTAAACCAAATATTCTATATTAATTATTTGAAATTATCACAAGTTCAATAGGTCTAACTGCGATATAATGGACTAAAGAAAATAACCCTTAGATTTCATCTCATTTATTACTATTATCGTAAAAAAATGAAAAGTTGGTGCCAGTAATTGGTCATTCTGCTCTATAATTTAAAGTAATCTAAGGAAGAAAATTGATTGTAATACAGTATTAATTCTAATTTTAAACCAGCAAATAGTCATTTGATTTTATTTTTTTCCATTCACTAATTATCATACTACCGATCATAATATATTAAGTTCAATACTTATTCAAGCATTGATATACTCGTAGTATCTGAAGATGTATATACGTTATACGTACTTTATACAATGTCTTATTTTGAATTGAGTTTGAAATTCAGAGAAAGTTTAAGAAAGAGACTTGAAAGAAATGCATTGCAGTTAGTTCTTGACGTCATTCATTTGATGGCTTGATGGAAGTTTCTATTTGAATTTTACTTTGATACGTTGACAGGAAACAATTATTTTAAGTATATCATGGAACTATTAGTTATTTAAAAACAGAAGTTTAAAAACACAATAATCTAAAACAATCTAAAATCACTTACATACATCACGGGAATCTTTTCGCAATCTAAGCGGAGTCAATTGTCAGAGTCCGTTTAGGTTCCGAAAAGCTGCCTGTGTTGTAAATATATGATTTTTAAATTGTTTTAGATTAGTGTGTTTTTAACCTTTATTTTTAAATATGTCTGCACGTTAAAAGAAGATTTAAACTATTAGTTCACATTCTGCTTCGTTCAGAAGACCAGAACGTTTCTATCTGTTGTTGTTCCGGAATTTCTTTAACTTCAATAACACGCCCGCTGCGTTCCAGAAGACGGTTGTCATACTTTTCTTGCAGAAAGAATAACTTTAAAGTTCTTCTCTAGTGAACCGATATACTTCATTCCTTCGATGATCTCTTAGTGATTACAATAAAGTGCTGGAACCAAGTCTTCTCACAAGTAACGATATGATTAAAAAAATTTCAAACTTCCCCAGATATTGCTTCAGTCAACTGAAAAGTTTATAATCGTTGCTGCTTTGTTATTTTCTGTTAATTCATAGATCTTCCGTGTAATGGATCTTATCTCGCACAAAGTGACAAATTCTTTTCGAAAACTCTAAAATTCCATTGAACCCTCTGTTGTAAATTTATTTTAGACTCGATCACTTATTTTTCGGTCAGCTATGCCGAAAGTAAAGAAGCATATTTATAAAAAAAGAATATGTTGTGGAGTTATTGTATATCTAAATCTCTTATCTCTTTGCTTAAGACAATTCACAGTAGAAAATTTATATAAAATAGAGGATTTATGTATTCCGATTTCGGTCAAATTCTCACAATAGTTTTTACCTGGCTTTGCCAATAATTGATTTGTTTTTTCGATTTACAAAATTACAATATCGGTATAAAACATCAATGATTGACTGTAAAATGTGAGAATATAAGTAAAAGCAGTTCTGCTAAAACATTAACAAGAGGTGAAATTCATAGCTTAAGAGGTGTTTAAGCTACATACTGTCCGCCACTTTGTTAGGTACACCCCTGCTCTGCGCATGAATGTCTGGACCTGTCGTGTCTTACAACAATTGGGGATAGTGTCATGGTGTGGAGGATGTTTTCCTGGCACACGTTTGGTCCATTGATATCTCTGGAGGCACATATGGATGCTAGGGTGTACCTAAACATCACAGCTGACCAAGTGGAACAGTACTTGTTAACAGTTTATCCTCATGCAGATGGCTACTTCCTGCAGTGATAATGCGCCGGTGCACAAAGCCCGCATCACTATGGGTTCGTTTGAGGAACATGACGATGACTTTTCTTTGCTGCAGTGGCTCGCTCAGTCCCGGATCTCAGCCCGATTGAAAATTTGTGGGATGAGCTAGAACTCCAGGCCTACACTTCTATCAAATCTTCAGGAACTGCGTGACAAACACTTGTCTGCATGGTACACAATGGCTCAACAACGTTTTCAGCATCTTCTGGAATCCATGCCTCGCGAATTCAGGCTGTTTTGAGGGCTAAAGGAGACCCAAGACGCTACTAAGTTGGTGTGCCAAATAAAGTGGCCGGACAGTGTATATCTTTAACTTTAAAATTTAATAATATGTAGCTAAAGATGTGTGTTAAAATTAAATAATCGATGGAAATTTGAATGTGTTAGCTAGAAAACTGCGAATGTCAACTTGTTAATGAATTATTACAAATGAAAGATCAAATTACTATTTGTTGTAATTTGGTCTTTCATTTGTAATAATTTCAAAATCTTGTTATCTATCAAACTGAATTACACACAGTAAATATTCAATTGCAATTATTATATTACTCTACAATACAATATTGTTTATGAACAAAAATCATTTCTTGTAAAAAGGAGAAAGAAAATTTTCAGTAAGTGTAAGGACTCTTTTCACATATTAACTGATAGTTGTTGTTACAATGATGATCTTTCGGTTCAAAATACTGCTGAATATGGGTTCTCTAAAAATTCTTGAATTCATTTTATTTATTAATTTTTAGTACATATGTTATTTTTGATATTCTGAGTTTTTGCTTTGTTTTCAAGATGTTTCTTTTATTATTTGATTATATTCTAGAGACATGATTTCTGTCAAGCTTTAAAGTAGCCTCATTCGCCCACAGCAAAAATGGAGATGGACCACTTCATTGGAACAATCATTTCAACGATCTATCCTTATATGATAATGGACTCTCCCAATCACTTGACCGCAGCCTCTATTTTAGCATTTGACTTCTTTTATTATTGTCATTTTATTCTTTTATGTTGAAATTATCTGCTTAAGAAAGATTCGCTGGCGAATCGAAAGCTTGCTTTTTTTTTAAATGTAAATATTTTTTCAATCTTGTGTGTTGGCCTGATTACTTGATATCCATATCTATTACTTTCTTAGATACCGGAATTGATATTTTGAAGAAAAAAATTAATGACAAATGTTCTGTAACTGCAATAAATAGCTTCTGAAAGACAGGTGTTGCTTATTTGCAAACTAAGAGCAATTTATCATTTTCCATTTGAAAGACTAAAATTATGTTGGCTAATGAAGAATTTTAATTTCAAGTTCAATAACCCTTTCATATAATCCATACAGATAAGACAATTGTATCTATAGTTGCCGTAGAATCTAGATTTAACGTCTGAGAGCTAAATAATCAATTGAAATAATAAAAATCATACAAACTTTAGTTAAGAAATATATTTAAAGTATAACAACAACGTTTTGTTAAATTTTAAATATATTTCTTACTTAACTAAAGTTTGTGTGATTTTTATTATTTCAATTGATTATTTAGCTCTCAGACGTTAAATTTATTAGTTCATTAACCATATTTCGGTTAACTCTATTAGTCACTGTCAGAGATTGATGGATCAAAAGCAATTAATATCATATTGATAAGATAATTTCTTATAAGCTGAAGTGATAATCACTGTGACATTTTTTCAAATATTAATAAAATTTTATAAACATCAGTTTTTTTTAAAAATTGATGATTATTCAATTTTATTAATTTTATTAAACAAAAACGGCATTGCTCTTTATTTCTGTTTGTTAACAGAAATAAAGATCAAAGTAGTTTTTGTTTTATATTCATTATAAATAAGTTATTCAAAACAACTAAGTAAGTCGTCATAAAACTTCATTAAACAATACAATTAGAAAGTAAGGAATGAACTTTAGAATGAATTAAAAAAAAAAAAAATTACCATGTGGATATATTCTTCACAATCATGTCTCACTGTTATGAAAATAGATGTATTTTCATCAATAATTCTCACTTTATTTCCTAAAAATAATTAACAAATAGTATTAATAAAAATAAATATTAATGAAAGAATATTAAAAATATTAAATAAATTATTTAGTTTTTAATATTCAGAAAATAAATATTTTTATCAGCAAAAATGTAAAAATATATACTGTCAAAACTATTCCGAAATAATTTATCTTTAAATGCACTGTTTGTTACATTTTAACTCCCAAATTTAAGTTTTAGAGAAGACTAAGTTATTCAAACTAATGTAATATTAAAAATGTACAATTTATAAACTGACAGTAGATTACACTTTTTCAATAAAAGTACATTTATCTTTTCAATTTAAAAAACAAGTTTATATTTTACTTTTGAAATCATAAATCTAGCAAATCATTAAATTTCATTTTAAACGAAAATGAACAGATTCAATGAAGAAAAAGAAACAAAATAAGCAGTCGTTTTCTGAATTATCTAGTTATCAAAATACGATAGCAATGAATTTGTTTTTAGATAAAATAAATTAAGCAACCTAAAAAATTGTGTAAAAAAAAGTTACATTCATTTATCATATTCTACTTAAATTCTATTTATATAATTATAATTATTGTTTTCTCAGTCTAATATGTCTCGAATGCTTCATAGTAACTGAGCTATCATTCATTTTTCGTTGGAATTCAATTCCTAAACAATGATGGATTGGTCCCATGTCCTTCATTTTAAACGTTTCTTTATAGTTCTGCATTCTATCTCCTTTGTTCAGTAAGATCAACAAATCCTCTAAGTCGATTCCTACAATTATCCTTTCCTTGTTAATGCATCGTGTGCAGACATTTGGTGTGGCTCAAATTGATTTCAGACCAAGTTCACGAAATTCGGAGTCTAGTTTTTTTTACAATTCACCCAGGATTGTTTTAATCCATAAAGGGATTTTTTTTGACCCTACAAACTTTGTTGTTGCTGTCCTGTATTTGCGCTAACCATTGTTGTGTTATGGAAACGTTGTCTTTACTCATTTGTCGTCCACTCTTGCCTTGCTTCACGATATTGAGTATTTCTTGCAAGTTATCCGATAGTTCCATATGAATTTTTTTACATTAAGTTATTTAGAGACAACATCTATTTGGTGAACCTGAAATTCGAGTTCAGCAGCTAAACCCATTAGCAATCGAATTGAACTGGTTCTTACTACGGGATCGACTGTTTCATTGAATCCAATTCCGGGTTGTTCAACATATGCTTTTGCGATGAGTCGAGTTTTTCTACGCTTCATCTGTCCATCTTTGCTTTGCACTTCGCACGTAAAACAATTCTGCTTCTGATGTTTCCGATGTTTCTTAGTTTCTTTTCAATCAACTAATTCCTATTTCTTTCATTTGATTTGCCCGATTTACTCTTCTTAGATTGTTTCCATCCATTCTTTTTTATCTGGGCTGATTAACGCTTCTTTGATACTTTTAAGGTCTGTTGAAGATGTGAGAGCAGTGACTTCCTTATGCAACTGAGATTTCTCTTCTTCTTTTTCGAGTATTTCTTCTTGATGATACTTCTTCTTGATGATTCATCTCAGATTGTATGTTGTACTGCTTTCGTAATCTTCCAGATTTTTCGGTTCGCATGATTCTGATTCGTTTCGTTTTTCTCTCTTCGATTGTTCTCTCACAACTTCTCTTTCGGGTTCTACGTCTTTGGCACTTGTACCTGAATCCGTGTTGTTGTGTGCGGGAATTTCGAAAATCAGTTCGGTTAAGCATTGTCCAGTAACTCAAAGTTGATTTCTCTTTTTAGGTCGAGTTCTTTTACTTTACATCTATGAATGTCACCTTTCCACTGACAATGATACGTTTTTCATCTTTTCGACAAATTCGATAAGCTTTGCATTCATTGGAGTACCCATGGAAGACATATTCTTCAGCTCTTGGATCCAATTTACCATCCATGGATTTTTATCTACAGCGAGCACCCTGGCTCAGAAACGTTTCAGATGCGCTACTGGCCGTCGTTTCCCATAGCAGATCTCGTTAGGAGTTTTCCCTTTAATTGAACTTGAAAGGCAGAGATTCTTAATATGATTCCCGGTGGCGATGGTTTCCATCCAAAAGACTATGATTGTTTTGCCAAGAACAATAAACATCTTTAAGTATCCAACAGTGTCCGATTCCGTCTATCCGTAATTTCATTTTGTTTCAGTGTCGGAGAAATTTGTTTAATGCTATTCTTGTTCAGATAATTCACGAATTCTCTGCTTAGCAACTTTTTCGCATTGTCTGATTGGAGAAACTGGGTTCTTCTACCTGTCACGCTTTCGATGTTCTCTTTGTAAGTGACGAATGCATTCAAAATGTCGCTGTTTCTTTTGAGGAACGGTACCACACCATATCGAGATTTATCGTCAGTGTAAGTTGCAAAGTACTTGCTTATATCGTGAGATTCTGTTCTCATCGGCCCGCAAATATCCATACGCACAATCTCGAGTAGTTCTTTAGCAACTCCCCTCTTAGGGTTTCGTACCAATTACGTCCGGCTTGCTTTAGACCGTAAATGGACTTCAGTAACTTGAGACCGTTGCACCTTTTGTCCTTTAACTCTACTCCTTCTGGGACTTCAATGTATACATCGTGGTCAATTGTGCCGTTGAGATATGCGGAATTGACGTCGCACTGATGTTTGTCGTTATTCTCTTGAATTGCAATAGCCATAAGCATCCTGATGGAAGTTAAACTTGGCGTGGGCGAATATGTACAATCATAGTTAATGTCTCTTTTCTGGAGATACCCGTTGACAACTAAACGACTCTTGTACTTTTTCAACTTCCCTTCTGCATCTCTCTTTATCCTGAACACCACTGTGGTCAGAGGATTCACGTAACTGGGTATTTCCGTTTCCACCCACGTCTTGTATCTTTCAAGGTTATCAAGCTCTTCGTTAATGGATTCTTTCCATCTAGTACTTTCTTTGCCTTCTAGAACTTCAAAGTAACTAGTAGGGGTTACATCCACTTTGTGGATGTGTATCCTCACTTGAGGGTTTCTTCTAACTTGTCTTCCTCTCAAATTGAGGTAATTCTCTTCATCGCTGTCTTGCTTGGATAATGATTCAAGTTCTGACGAATATTCGTCTTCGCTCGACTTCTCGTCTTCGCTCAGCTTCACGGAATCGTTAGGCTTCTCCGAATCGTCGTCACTTGGCGATGAGTCAGCACTCGCTTCCTTGGCGAAATTTTTTCTATTTTCGGATGAACTTGATTCCGATTCATTTCTTGATTCAGGGATGAGTAAAGGATCGTATTCTTCGCTTCGTTTCGCATGAGATTACGAATTTCGCTCTCTCGTCTGTTTTCGTTAACGTAAACGTTGCTGGTCTCCACTATCTTTTTGTCTGCAGCATCATAAACTATGTATCCCCTCGTGGTCTGCGTGTATCCTAGAAAAACTCCCTTGTGCGTTCTCGGACTTTTGGCAATTTCAAATATGCGACGCTACCGAATTTTCTCAAGTGTCTTACGTTCGGCGTTTTCTCACCATGGTACCATCGGTTTAAGGGAATATCGTCTCGAATGGCTTTATGTGATGATGATGATGACGGTTGATGATGTAATTTGCGCAACGTACTGCATACGTCCAATATGCTAATGGAAGCCTTGCGTCAATAAGCATTGTTCTGGCGGTGTCGAGTAGGGACCTATTCAACCTCTCCGCAATTCCATTCTGCTGCGGGCAGTAGGGTGATGATAGTTGATGTTTGATTCCACGAACTTGGAGAAAATCAGCTCGGTTCTTGTTCGTGTTCTCTGTTCCTCGATCAGATAGTAGGTGTTTGAGTTTTTGTCCACTAGAACGTTCAGCGTATGCTACGAATTGCTTGACTCTATCGAATACTTCTTCCTTGCTCTCGATGATGTCCACGAAAGTTCTCCGGGTAAAGTCGTCGATGAACGTACGAATATAGCTCTTCTTTCCGCTGTGATCTTGAATTGGGCCGCAAAGATCCGTATATACAACTTCAAGAGGTTCGGATGATCTAATGCTCTTCATCCTCCGATGGTTAACGTTGGTCATCTTTCCTTGCTTGCAAGAATCGCAAAAATGATCACTTGATTCTTTGGGGATGTCAATCTTGTCTACGCCCTTCAGCAAACCCTTTGATTGTATTAATGTCATCTTCCTGGCAGATATGTGTGCTAGCCTTCCATGCCACAACATATACTTGTTGTGGTTCACTTCATTGAAACAACTTGTTGGTGTACCTATAACTGGCTCACAGTTCAACTTATACAAGTTGTTGCATCTGCGACCTACTATGATCTATCTACCTGTTGGATCATTAACAATGTAGGTTTCTTTCTCAATATACTGCGTACACCGTTTCTTATCTAACGCTCCTGCAGAAATGAGATTGACTGACATGTCAGATACATAAAGAGTGTCAGTCAGTTCTACCTTTTGGAATCGATCTTTGGATTCTTCAATATTCAGGATGATCGAACCTTGTCCATAAGCAGGAATCGGCACATTTGATGCCCCATATACTTGAGTTGGACTGCTAAATTCTCTGAACTTGGAGAACATATCTTTGGAATGGCAAATGTTACTGCTGGATGCGCTATCGATATACCAGTCTGTTCGGATACCTGGCTTCTTATAGCCTCTGAGCATTACTACGATGCCTGAGAAGTTCTTTGACTTTTTCTTCTCTCTTCAACATTCATTTTTGTCTTTGCTACTCTTATCAGCCTTTTTCCTACAGAATCTGGCTATGTGACCAACTTTGCCACAGTTGTAACATTTTCTAGTATCGCGAGGCTTATTGAAGGCCTCTTGCTTGCGAAGAGTCTACCGACTTGGAACTACCGCTTGGAGTGGGTACTTCGACCTTGTAACTTTCATTGGTAGGGGTCTTCTCAACTTTAATGTTGCTATGCCTTCTCTTGTACTCTTGTAATACAGCTTCGATGACAACATCTGAGTTATAATTGCTTGCCTTTTGTGTTATTAGTATGTTTTGGGCACATGAATCATATTCCCCCGGTAAACCCGAAAGGATTAACCAACTTATTTCATGATCAGGGATAGATCCGCCATTGGCCACTATTTCGTTTACTAACAACCTAATCTTTAAGATGTTGTCTGGCAAATTTTCATCACTGCTGAACTTACTAACGTTGTACAAGTCCCGTTTCAGATCGATCACCTTCAAAGGATCAATCACATTATACTTTGATTCTATCTCTCGAAGTAGTTGACACGGATCATCAACTTCCTGAAGTAACATTCTGTACTTCTCTTCGAGCGATTCTTGAATAAGTCCTACGGCCTTTTGTGACTTGTTCAATAACTTGAATTTAATTGGTTGATCCTCCATGCTGTTTAATTCAGCCAATGTGGTATTAGCTACATCCCATAATTCAAACTTTTGGAGCTGCGTCCTAATGCACATCCTCCATTTTGCGTAGTTCGTTCCACTGAACAACAATATATTGCCGGCCATCCTAACTGCTTCACAGATGACTAATGACTTTCTAACACTCTTCCTAAGCTTTATGGATTGAGTCTTCAATGCGCAGTTGATGCGTGCGATGCCCACAACCATTTGTGAAGTCATTTGTAATGTCATCTGTATGTGAAAAGGAATAAAAGTTCATACTCACATTACTCGACCAAATATTTATTATTCGTCAACATCTATAGGCTGGCTTAAATCTATAACAGCGTCTACTTCGATTCGTCAAATAAATCTGAAACAAACAGGTCTCTGAAATAAACTTTCATCACAGAGAAATAAACTACAGCTTAATGTTTTATCAAGCATAAATCACAACTCGGAGTCTAGAGTCTGCCATAGCAACCAAAGAATTGATTGTTTTAAATCAACGCACATAGCACAAAATTGTTTTAAACAGTTAAGGCACGTTATGTCACACACAATTGTTTCTTTTGTTGAACACGAAATATCCGCTCTTCCGTTAGACGGCGTTCAACTTCTATTATCGCAAATTTCAAGGCTTGTAATTAGGTTTAGCAATTTGAAATTCCTTAACGTTTGGATATTGAAGGTAAGTATTTACTGTTTCGGCTTAATTCATTTTAACTGACACAGACTTCATCCAAATCACAAAAAATATAATTTATATATTAAAAATACAGATCGGACAGTTTCAAGGACTGCAAAGTCCTCATTATCATCATTCTTCAGAATGTTCTTTTCTTAAAGTTCTTTTTTCGATGTCGTATGTGACAATGAACCGCTATCTAAACATCATTCTCCACTTTGTTCTTCTATTGCTCTGAAGGATACGAGAATTTCTATTGAAAAGGTGGCTGCTCTCTGCCTTCTTGCTTAAGTCATTCAGGAGTACTGCCATGTAGTCCGTAGCCTTGTGCCTTTTCTTCTTACATCGATAACACTTGTATTTGAATACATCTATGCTATTTGTTTTCCTTTCTTTCTGATATCCTTTCTTTTCATTATACTTCTGCTTTAGTTTTTCAAGACTGTATAATGCCTTCGAATCTGCGCCTTCCCTCTTCTTTCTCGAGTCGGCTTCCTCCAAAATATTCATTTTCAAGGCGTCGTGTTTTGGTCGGCAGTCGCGAGACTCGATGGCACATCGGAAGATTGATAGGAATCCGGGAGACTATATAACAGCATTAACGTTAACAATTAGATCTAAATCCATTTACTTTAGTTTATCGACTGTGTCACAAAAGTGATTAAGAACCTCACGCACATTAGTGTCATAATTACTGTCACGCACAACAGTTTTATTTTATTTATCTTTTCCCTGATAAAACACAACTTGCACTAGGCTTAGTCCACTGAACCTTTTTAATTACGCAGCGATCGGCAGAGAAGAGATCAGTCACTATTTACCTTATTGTTGTACCACATGGGCCCATAACCTGTTGTTCTAAATGCAAAAAAGAACTTGGTGATGTGTAATTAAAATTAAATAAACTTAAAAAGATATATATTTACTGCATGCTTTTGTTTTTATTAGTTTTTTCCAAATATTTCTTTTTAGAGTCTTTATTTCACATTTTTAAAATAAATATATTCTTTCTATACCGAGAATGTTCTTTGATATCGTAAAGTTAATGCTATCTTAAAGTTTATGATAATAGTAACAAGTAACTGAGATTTTCTATGTGTAAAATTGCAATTCAATTTAAAAAGGATTAAGTCCAACACAAACATTAAAAAGTTTAAAACGTTATATTAAAACTATCCTGCGCTTATCATTGATATTTAGGCAGTCTCATTAGTTGATGGAATTCATTGGTAAATGTAATTTTTAATTTTTGAAGTGACGATAAACTCGGAGGTATGAGTAAACCGTGTCCTAGTATGAGATTAATAGAACAAATAATTACAAGTAATGGAGGTGTTATTTCTTTAACCTTAACTCCAGCAGATAGTGTTCGTTAGAACCCGCTAAATAATTCCCATGTGTAGCTAACTAGTAGAAAAAAAACAAAGGCGACCGATAATAACAAATCTATGTATATTCTATCAAAAGTTTCTTTTACATAAAAATGTTAATCCTAATTCACTTGCATGAAACTACGTCTCATAATACGAAGTGTTCTACGTTATCCAATTATAGGCGTGTGTAATACTCTTCTTAAATCAGATAACAAAAAAAGTCTCTTTGTATAAACTTTATCTACACTTATATTAATGTCTTGAATCTTTAACTTTCTAACCTTTACTTGTGTCTATTAATCTAACGTTCTTAAAGGAAAAGTGATGATAACAGTATTCGAGTGTTATGGCCCGTCCGTGTGAGAAAAATCAAACATTACTTACAATCTGTTGAAGTTCAATCATCTTCTGTCTGGTCGTTCAATATCCAGTGGTCTTCAATGGATGGTTGACGATATCATCGAATTCGCTGACTTTCGAACCCGTTTGAAGATGAGCTTGCGAACCGGATTATTCCTCTAATCCTTCTGGTTAAATCGAACTTCAAATGTGATTTCCGGTACGTATCCTTCATGACTACGTACCACTTATTGCAGGAACCATGAATATTCGCCTTGGAGAATCCCTAGCATCCTTTAGCGAAGACATTTCCGAATACATCCTGGTTGGTCATAGTATTCCACAATTCCTTTCATCTTCATTGCCAAACAAACAGTTTCGACAACACAACTATATCAGTTCACGAGTTCATTGTCCAACAATTGATACTCGATAGCATCAAGTGTATCGCATCTTTATTTCTCAGTAATTGTTGCGTTGTTCTTTTGTTTTTTCTTCTTTGGATTATTCACGATTATGTCGACTGCTCTTAGAATTGTCTTCTCTTTGAAAATAGTTCAGAAATACTTCAGGTAAGCATTTCCCAATTCAAAGCCACAGTAAACGGCTTGTTGAGCCCAGCCGAAACGTAATTTAATATTTTAAAAGTGTTAATATAACTTTTTAAACGTTTTACTTTGTATGTTGGCCATAATACTTTTTAAATTGAATAATAGTAATAGTTTCATAAAATGTTATGGAAGTCAGACTGAGAAAAAAAATAAACTAAACTAAAATAAAAATGATATCAAAAATTTTATTTATCTTATAACCTAGATTTCAATATAAAACAATAAACCAGACAAATCATTACTGAACATCTTCATCAGCCACTTCTTTGTTTAACTAGATTTGTAAATAATCAAATACTAATCAAACCATCAATCTTTCATGAGAATCACAGCAAAGCTTCTGAGTAAGATTTGTTTTTCAAAATAAAAAAAAATCAGTGAGCTTTACAAAAGCGTGTTTCATTTATTCATTTAATAAATCAATATAAAAGTATGCAAGCCATTATGATCGATATTTAAGTTTGCAGACCATCTAAGTTTAAACAATTTTAATTAAAAGTCTTGTCGGCCTTTTGACTAAGATCAAAATGGAAGAAGTAATTTGTTTGCGGAGAAATTATGCAAGGGTGATGTAAAGAAACAATCTTGAAAATGTGACAAGTTCTTGAATCCCGGGGAGAAGGAAGACCTCTAGAGAAACCCCCCTACTTTCCGACGAGTGCAGCCTGACCGCATCCATGCATTATTTTCTTTTATGCAGTGTCTTCTTTTCTTCTTTTCGGTGTTTTTCTCAACGAGATCAAGCGACGGTCATCCTCCACGAGTAATATTATATAGCGCGCGAATCGCGACTCAAACATACTCATCCCCCCCCCCCCATCGCGCAGGACATGTCAATTGACAGCAGGCGAGATCTTGCTGTCTTCTGACCAACAAGATGCTTCAGCCAGCAGTCGTAATCACAGCCAGGAATTTCGGTAACCCATTCCTCATCTTCGCCTCCGGTTCCTATGGCTAGCTTCGTCCACAATGCATCCAGCCGCCTTCGCCCTCGAAAACATTCCGTAAAACAGCAAACCAAGAATAGGTGCACCAACTTTCATTGCAGAAACAATTCCCTCAAGCATTCTAAAATAGTCTAAGGACTGATTAATCTCCGCCAGAGAAAGTTTGGTTTGAGGAGCCACGTCATTTGACGTCCCAGAAATTCTGCACTAGAAAGTCTTCAAAACGGGACATGGGAAATGCCCGAAGGTATGCCAAAGCTGCAATAGTCAACACAAAACTATTGTGAAAGACAATGAAATATAGGTAGATATAATAGATGTAAGTCAGCTCAAGTCAGTGTTGAAGCTTAATTTCACCCGCGACTCCACTTCGTCCGTAGATTCCCAGTGCACAGTATCTTCCAGTACTATTCCTGCAGGTTGACTGTCAGCTTCCGATTCCTTTGGTCTCGTCTCTTAATCGGATCTCCTGGATCAGCAGTACCGTGTTCTGCCGGCACTGTGTGTACTCTCGAAGCCTCTCGAAGCCTCTACGAGGGATTTCTTATCTTTTCCCTCTCATCCAATGAATCCAATTCGGCATTAGAAGACTTGGGTGATATTATTGGGACTAACTTTAATAACGCCGATGACATCAGTAGATCTTCCAATGATCTTCCAATTAACATTCAATGATGTTATTCTGAATTACGCACTCTCAGATAATGCTAGGTCAGTGTTCAAGGAGATGTTCAAAGGTCAAACATAGAAAAACTTTCCACGCTATCAAGGGAGTGCAACTGGAGGCACTCGTCTTTCAGAAACTTTGCCAGAAATCGCCGCCAGAATCCTTGGAATCTGATTTTGAAGATTTCTAAAAGACTCACTATCTATGGGTTGCGCCTGAAAACAACATTTTCTGCATTTTAGGAAAGTCGTGCTTTTGGAAGCTTGTGCCATCCCAGATGCTGCTGATGTGAGCGACTTCTTTGCTGTCGATGATGCCTTCGAGCTCTATAAAAGTTGGTGCTGTTTAAGACTTTCTCGTTCCGATATTGAGTAGATTGTTTCAGAAAGATTACAATTGCCGAGTAGTTAAGAACAATACAGCCATTTTCTCAAACAAAAATATTAAACTACGATCTGCTTATTTAATGTAGAAATGCATTGGTAATTTCCTCAATAAAACGCATCATAACGTATAAAACTCCATCCTTCATAAAAGCAGATATCGTGTTTTCAGACATCGAGATCAGACTTCTCTGATGATATTCAAAAGACATCAGAAGTTAGGAATTAATTTGCAGTTATAAGAAGAAAAACCCAATGAATACAACTTATATTCGGCTGAGTTAAGTATTGTACGACAACTAAAAACAGATCCATCTATAAGCATAACAAGGGCTGGGTAAAGAGATTATTCTATACGGTAGCGCTAAAGTCACATGACTGGTATTCTGCGCATGAGTCACTGTCCCGTAAAGGAAATACCGATAACGTGATACGTTAACTTTCCTCGAATAGCGTATCGCTTTACGGTAGGAAACATGAGTTCCGATAAGCCTTAGAGAATTAGATTTAATATGAATGACGACTTGATATTCTTGCGCGAAGTTTCATTTCATTTTCAATTATTGCTGGTAAATTTAAGCCATCTGCTAGTCGCTGTACATTGTTTTTTTGCGAAACGGAAGTACAATCGACAATCCTCGTCATTCATTTCATTTAAAATCAACCTTCGATGTTCCTCTTCTCGAACCTGAATGTTTCTTTCTCTCAGGATATTGTGTAATACTAGATCCTAAAACAATAATGAGATCCAAGTGGAAGGCGGAGACATCTGGTGGCGATCACAAGCCTATGGATGAGCAGCTAATCCAAGCACGTGGAGTTGTTTATAAACATAGGCTCTTCTCATGATCGAATTGATCACAATCTAATGGTTTTTCACCCAGTGGAATATTTCCGAAACAGAAATAGAAAAACCATTGGGTGAAAAACCATTAGATTGTGATCAATTCCATCATGAGAAGAGCCTATGTTTATAAACAACTCCACGTGCTTGGATTAGCTGCTCATCCATCGGCTTGTGATCGCCACCAGATGTCTCCGCCTTCCACTTGGATCTCATTGCTGTTTGCAGCGACCAATGAAATATACAATCATTTTCATTGGTCCGGTTTCGTTTAAATAGAAGAGCTGAAGGACTGTCTAACCATCTCTCCTGATGAAGCCATGTCCCCCTAGTGGCGAAAGCTAGAGACTTGTTTTTAACTTTTTTAAATTTTAATGTTTTAATTTTTAATCATTGTGTGCGGGCTGGACCTTCAACAACACGTTATTTGGCACACGTTAAGAATTTTATCCTAAAACAAATCATCGTCAATGCCTCCAAATGCAGCGATCTGAAGTATGTCTTCCATCTTGTTTATTAGCTTACTGTGTCCACTGACACGTCATGGCAAAAACTCTCTTTATGACAGAGCCCGCTATTGTGGTTACCGTATTCGTTCACGTGACATTTGCGTTTCCTGTATATAAATCCCGTTATGGCAAAAACTCTCTAATATCGACATTGTGACATCAAATACAGAGCATTACAAAACCGTGATTACCCGATATGTTTCAAATGATGATAATCACACTAAAGTTACCTTCATAAAGAACATTTAAGGAAAAAAAATAAATAAAGATTTCAACAGACTGAAAAATAATACAGGAGTAATAAGGAAACCTGTTGAACACAAAAAATTCAGATTTTAATGAAACTTTGTAGAATAAATGTGTATATTTTGTTTCTTAAATGAAATAAAACTTAGCTGCGAAATCGACAAGAAAGATACATAAAAAGGCCTTTAAAATTCTTAAAAATCAGTCGTTTTATCTTTTAAAAACCAGATAGCGCTAGTGATTGTCATTAACTCAGAGAGCTATAAAACTTTCGCAGATAGAAAAATAAAGTTATTGAATTCCGAAGTGACCTTATTCAACGAAGTTCGTAGATATACAATCTTATATTACAAAGCGTTATTCTGTCTGTTACTGTCATAATACTTTTCGTTTTTCCAATTTTGTGACCAAACTATAAGAGCTAGATTGGTCATGTAAATGGATAAAATGTAGAGCTTTTTAAGAAAAACAAAATGCAACAAAAATCTTTCGAAAACTTTTTTTGGTTTCCAAGATGTCGCCTTTTAAAGTGTCAAATTTTGACTTTTTCTCAATTTAAACAAAAAGTATAAAAGTTGGAAGAGAACATTATGTTGAGAAAATGTTGGTATTTGAAAGTTCTATCGAACGACATATCACTCATTCACAAACGTTTCTGCGTTTACAAGATACATGCAAAAATGTGATTTTTCGCTTTAAGTTTTTGGTGTATGACGCCAACCAGCAATACATCTGAGTTATCCGGAGAAGCCACAACGTGTTGGGAAATCATACATTCTCTGACCATCTCAATATTAATTTGCTAAATAAATGAAGTTTTTTTTTCTTCTTAATTCTACATATGCAAGGGTTCCGGAGGTAGAGACGGTCCCCGGCTATTATTATTATATGCTATAAAAACGTTATTCTGTCTCATTCTATAAGCAAAATGTTAAATTACAAATTACTAAATCGTCGGAGCAAGGAAATCTTTTGGAAGATGATTTTAGAATTTTCACAAAACATGTTATTTACCATGTAGTTTTGTAATAAAACCTAATATGTTTCGTTATCAAAAATGTGTTTGTGTTATCAAACAGAAAATATTAACATTTTATCCACATATAAACCACCAAAACACAAAGAAAGGTAAATTTACTGAAGAATTGGAGAATCTATTCATAAAAATTGAAAATATAATTGGAACGTCGAACTCTACTAATTGGCGACGTAAATATATAAGTTTATAGATCTTTTCAAAATGAATAAAAACAATGCATTACAGAAATCTGAAACTTATGTGTGATAATGGTTTCAAAAATTGTCTTTTAAGAACAACAAGAAACAACTGTCCAATTCATGGAACTACGAAAACTGAAGGAGGGTTTTATTAATTCCTTCTACCTCAAACAATAATTTAGCAGAGTGAATTTGATAACACTGTACTAATTTTATTTGTACATATGGAAAAGGAACAATTTAAATCAATTTCTTAAAAGTTCCATAATAACGAAAAGTTCTTTATAATTTCTTCAGTCTAATGTCGTCCGATGCGCCCCGTCTTCTTGCTGCGAACGCACCCGCACTGCAAAATGTAACTGTCCAATTCACAGGTATTCGCTTTAACACTGGCACTTAACTTGATTTTCACCTTGTATTAATCTGCTATTTTAATTGAAGCACTATTAAAATTAACTTGAAGACACGTACTTCTAAATACGCACTCCTTGTGCATATTCCTGTCGGGATGGGATGCAAGGGTTGATTTGTCCCTTTCGTTGCACACAAATTTCACATTCACTGTTTCAATTCCTACTTACGAATTCAATAATAAAACTTAACCGGAACTTTCCTTCACTCGAACCACAAATAAGTTAAATTCGGTTAAATTAACATTTATTCAATTCTCGGATCCACAGGAGATATTCTTTCACTGGTTATTTGAACACATTTTAGCAGGCCTTTGATGTGCAGTAATTAATCCAATATGAGCTGGTTGGATAATTACTCGTCCACTCCAATTAATTGCAGATAGGATCTTGCGTGAAGTAATCTCTTCTATATGGCTTATTTGACTTCAGGGCAAACTTCTTAATTTTCGACTTTTCAACTGTTCGTCCAACAAAATGCGATAGCCTTCATTAATCTGCTTCACAGGTTTTTCTTCTTAGATTTTGCCAGTCTTCAGCCCTTGGCTCCTTATTTGAGAAATGGATGCGGCCGGCTGAAAACATGAAGTTAGCTGTTTGCCGGCTCCCACTGAACTCATTTATGTTAGTTTCGACCTCCACTTTTATTAGCACTTCATTTGCATAATTTTTATAGATATCAATGCGTCGATTCCAAACTTAATAAATTTCACATTTATTAATTTTTATTTCCAATTGAGGGGAAAATTTAGAAATTATTTCTAAAGTAAAAAAAATAAACAAAAATATTTTTTTTTTTTACTTTCAATCCATAAAAACACATATGGATCATATTTTCATAAATAAGCATGATATCGAAACATCAGGAATAATAAAGAACGAATCTGGATAATAAGATTTGAAAATGAGAAAATAACAGATCCAAATATAATCTGTAAAGAGCGAATCAATAAGGTTAAAAAAACAAAATTCATGAAAATCGACGTGTATATCTACTTATATAAAAATCCTGACTCACTCACTCACTGACTCATCAACGCTCACCGAAACCATTCGACCTAGAAAGCTGAAATTTTGCACAGAGGTTCCCTTTATGATGTAGACAAGGAATAAGGCTAGATTTTTTTCGAAATTCCCGCGGAATAGGGAATAATCTGGCAAACTGACCATGAAGTGTGTGGCGGCAACTCCAGGTGTGTGTGGCGCCAACCCACAATACAACTGTGCTCAGCGTAGAAGGCCACAACGGGCTGGGAGGTCGTATATTCTCTGATCTTAATATTAATTGCTAAATAAATAAAAGTTTTTTTTAATGCTGTATATGCAAGGGTTCGGGAGCAAAGCGACGGTACCCGCCTAGTTTATATCGCTGGCTAGTAGCCAAAGTGTTCTATCTACAATTTTTCTGAATTTCTTGTTAACAATTAAAACTAAAACTACAGGAAATTACACATTTTTTAATATTAAGGACATCCTTGAAAAAAAAATTTTTCATCCTAGAATTAAAATTCCATTTTGTTCTATTTTCGAATTTTCGAATTTTATGCAGAGCAATAATGTTCTAACTGCAGATTTGCTTTTGAGATGGTTATGATTCTAATGTGAATTTGAATGTTTTATATGGTTTTGATTTCTTAAATTCTCGGATGTTAGGTTGAGATGATTCATTTTTCCTGCTCATGGATAAAGACAATAAAGATTCAGATATTTCAGTGTTCCTGCAAAGGAGTGATGAAGAATTAATGAAGAAGCTGATAGTCAGCATGCAAGATATAAATGCTTCTCAACTATTAGATAATTCAGGCAACAGCAGCTCTAATGACAACGTTATTACTGAAGCTGCAAAGGCGAAGAAAAGTGGAAGACCACGGAAGACACGAAAGCATGTTTGAAAACCAAAAAACTGGATCACAATCCTAAAAATGGCTGAGTACAATAAGAGAAAGTAATGTAAAAGAACAATAAACGACCGCGCCAAGTGCAAGGATAGTGCAAATGTCTGAAAAAATGCAACAATTTGATACCTTTTTACAGAACAAGAAAAAATTAATAAAGCTTTTTGGGGACACGGAACCGCAAGGCCCGTATTATATTTTTAACAAGTTGTATGGTGAAGACAGAGAAAAAAATAAGCACTGCAAAGTCAACATGTAAAAAGTTTTCCTATGTATATATGTTGCCGAAAGGGACCAGCGATTGGCAGAGAGTATGTAAAGACTTTTTACTAAACACGCTAGACATTTTGCAACAGATGGTAAATTCGGCATTTAAAAATGTCTCAGTTGCTTTTCTCCTTCTCCTGCAAAGTAAACTGCACATAATAAAATACCTGATTCATCCATACAGTTAGTAAAGGATGACAGCAATCAGTTTCCTCGAGGGGAGAGCCACTGTTGTACATCAGATTCTAAATGGGAATATTTAGAGTCAGCATAGCATTGTACGCATAATAGTTTGTGTACCAAATAGTTGCAATGTAATTTAAAGCCTGTTAGCAGAACAAGTACAGACAGGTGTTCAGCACAAACTTCAATCTGGCATTTCATAAACCGTGGAAGGACCAATGTGGTACCTGCGAGTTATGTCGACCTCATGAGAAGGCGAATATCGTATCGGAAGCTCCACGAAGTGATCATGAATCACATTTGCGGCATAAAATGCAAGCACATCAATTCAAAGAAGATGACTAAGTAATAGTATCTGCAACAGATGCTACTGATTTGGAACAGGTGCTGCTGTTTTGGAACAGGTGCTACCAAAACTTTTCATTGGAGATTTTTATATTCGAAAGCTCAACATGTACAATCTTACGGTTCTTACTGTTCTAACCAAGGACACTGTTTCTTGTGGACCGAAAACCTAGATTGTAGAGGTGCCAATGACGTTGCTACAGCTCTATGGATTTGATTAATGGAAGGGAATAGAAAACAGATAATGAAGACAGTTCTGAATAGTGCTACCTGTGGCGGTCAAAAATTGCAATCGTATGCTATGTTCCATGTTTATCACTGCTCTGCTTCAAGTCCACGAAGTTAGAAGTCATTGACCATAAATTTTTTGAGGCTGGCCATTCTTTTATAAAATGTGATTCTATTAACTCAACAATTTTCAGAACTACGAAGCAAGGAAAAGTTGAAGCACCCAGTGACTACCAACATAAGTAATGCATGTAAAACCTTGCCTTACATAGTTCCTGAGATAAGCAACAAAGATTTTATCAATTGGGAAGAAGTGGAATCTCAGATTGCAAAATCAAGAGCATTCTCAGGCATTGCAACAACGCATTGGCTTAGATTAGAAAAAGCTAAGAGTGATGGGGAAATTACTTTCCCTAAAGAAATATCAGTAAAATGTAATAGTGTGGCTATTTCCTGCAAGAAAAGGGGCAAAGCATTTGAAATTACCATATGCGATTGATGTTGATGAAGATGAAAAAGTGACTACAATTTTGTGCTAAAGTATAAATTTAAGGGCGACCGATAATAAAAAAAAACAACTTAAAAATAATATTAAAAATAGAAAGTACAAAAACCTAAAGAAAAATAAAAAAAAGTTGGAAAAAAATAAAGTTAAGAAAATAAGACACACACAAAAAAAAAAAACACGCGGACATTGGGGAAAAAAGATTGAGGAGAATAAAAACAAATCCCCAAATAAACCTTCAGTATATGAGTCCGAAACCTTACGCATCAAGCCATAGCTGATAACTGAAATGAAATGGATCTAATATTTAAGCTACTAGCGGAAATCCAATGAAAACAATGCCAAATATCTCAAACATGAGGGGGGGGGGGCGTTGGTCCCTGAAAATACCTTATTTCTTGTTTGGGCCTCTGAACACGATGGTGAAATCAGTTTGTCGATCAGATCTTGCGTTCGGGGGCTGTTACGGACGGACAAATGGACAGAACAAAGGGCAGTAGCCAGCGATTTTGGTCGCTATCACAATAGCTTCCAAATGTGTGTCTAAAAAGGACTCCTTTGACTCCAGAAATGAATAGCAGCTGATAGACATCCATACTACAATGGCCTATCCACTAAACAGAAATGGGTCAACTTACATAAGTCATTATGCTACATTATTATTTTTTTTAACCTTTTTTTTGTTATTAAATGATGTCACATAACGGTAAATATAAACAAACAGGTATATTTGAGAAAAAAATCTTGATCAAAGACCATTAAAATTGCCAATAACTTACTTAGAACATTGTTGTCAGAATTTCTAAAGCATAGTCCTTTAAAGCAAATGTGTTCTAACTGCAAATTTTTTTTACCAAAATTTGGACTTCAAACATTCATAATTATAAAGGGAATTTCACTTGCAGAACTATAAAACTCAATTTTAGGGGAATTTTTTTAGTCTTTAAACAGAGTTTTCTCAAAACTATCTACTCTGTAGTTAGAACATTTTGGTTCCTAGCCAGCGATATATAATTAACTTAAATGAAAGGTTTCCAAATTCGGAAAGATTCGTAAACATAAATCCTAATAAGATCTGTATATCGTCTTATGTGATTAATTTAGTGAATAAAGAATTCTAAGCAAAAATTAAAATAATAAAATATTTATGAAAAAAAAGCTTTACGTGTCGGAATAATCTATTGATAAAAGTCTACTTAATCGACACAAATCAATTCTAAAATAGAATAAATAATATAAAACTGCATGACGTTTCAAAACCTCATCCTTATGGTTTTTTTCTCAAATGCTCAATGCTAAAAAGATTAAAAATTAAAAACAAGACCCCCTATAACCCCTAAAATGTAATTTACAACCTTAATTAGTTGATCGTCAAAGTAAGAATAAAAGTGAATT